>VXBO01001564.1:218318-244041 GCA_013400135.1 Rhinoptilus africanus | reverse complement strand
CCGCGGGGGGGGGGGGGTTGCACGACAGAGGGACAGGAGACCAGACTGACTGCTTAAAATATTATTTTTCAAACTAAATGTGTGAGATGAAAGCTTGGTTTACATTCAAATAAATCATGATGCTGACAATATAGATACCATTGGTATTTTGCATATTCCTTTCACCTTTTCCCATCATGTTATGAATTGAAAATACAACCTTGTGCACTTTAAACAGCAGTTTGTCCTTCAGAGAATGGGGATAATATGCAGCTATATGCAGCCTGGTGGGAAAGTTTGAACAGCGTATATGATTTGACAGGGGTTCCTATGAGAAAATGGATTCAAAACAAGACACAAAAAATGAGGGAAAATTGCCTTTGAAGGTCTGACCCAAAAGCCCTCCTAGTCAATTTTCTTCAGCGGCACTGGGTTAGACCTCTGTCTCTAAGAAGCTATTTTAGGCTGGCTCAGGAAGACTGCCAGGAGTCAGGAAGACTCAGGAACAGGGTTTCTGTGCCCAGCCCTGCATGAGGTTCAGCGCCATCAGAAGGCTGTAAATAGAAACCAGTACAGTTCGTTACTGTGGTAGGTACCTTCCCTGGTGTGGAGCTCCAACTGAAATGAACGCACATTCCCATCTGGAACAAGACTGGGTTTAAGCCACACTCCAAAGAGAACAATTCATGCTTCATCAATTCATCTTCTGTGATGGAGAAGCAATATTAAGAAGTACACATTACATGTTCATTTACTTCTGTCATTTTGCCCAGCGGTCAAAGGAAACAGCCTGTGGCGCTCTATTTTATTCCTCACTAGAGTCATATTCTGATCCTGTAATACTAACACAAAGCTTCAGCATTTAAATTTCAAATGCTACAATAGTGCCAGCTAGAGATAATGTTCAGGTTTTTAAAGCTTATTTAGTTTGGTATTTTTAAAAGACTTTTTCTATCTTCATTAACTTTTTTTGTTTGAGAAAAAAAATGTCAACAAAATGTTCAGTCTCCAAAAGTCTTGCAAAATCTCTTTAGGAATATATGGGTCTATGGTTTCTCCTGTGAGCATCAATGGATAAAGAGCAGTATACGTTGCGAATGAAATAATAGAATGGCCACTGACATTTACAAATTTCACATCTTTACAGTAGTATTCTCCTTTGAAATTATTCAGTTGCGTACCAGAAAGCTTGTTTCGCTTTCTCTCCCCGCTCTGTCATGTGATTCTGTAATAACAGTTTTCTAACAGTGCTCTAAACATCTTCCCAGCAGCTAGTAGATAATTTAGGCAACCTTAAAACCATTGGCTAAATATTACAACCATATAAGTCCAATCCAGTAAAGGACAAAGTGATACTGGTATGGAGAATCGCTTCAGACAGTAAAGAAAAGGGCTCACATAACAGATTCCCACTCCAGCAAGCAATTAAATATTGAGAAGATGCTCCTTAGAAGCCAAGAAAAAAAGGCATTTCACATTTCATAGGAGAAAAGACTTAATTTCCCATGGGGATGAATGTTGCTATTCCTAAAGCCATGCGCATACAGTTTTGAAGTCCAACAACAAAGTGGAAGGCCAGGCAGCAGAGAATTGTACTGGGATCTTGTTCTCCAATGTATGAGGCCTCCATGGAGCCACAGGCAAAAGCCGTGCCCTTCCTTAAAGCTGAAATTGCCAAAGCCAGTAGAGGCAGAACCGGCTGGTTCTTCCTCAGTGTGTGCTCAGGTGGAACAGCACAGGGCTCCATCTCTTCCACTCAAACAAAATAATTATGACAGTTGGCAAACAAATCTGTTTTGCACTTGTCTTTCTCATCTGTGGATGTGGAGTCGTTCTCTAGCAGCTTCTGCTTTCACCAAGTTCATTGCTTTTGCATATTTAATTTTGATTCCGTTTTCTTTAAATATGCTATCTTCTTCCTCACAACTGGCATTGGGCTGATGTGAGGTTGAGCTGACTGCCTCCCTGGAGGTCTCAGAGGTGAGGAAATGAAGGCATTTTGGCAGAGTCTTAATCTATATCACTGAAACAAACAGATAGCTGGCTGTCACCTTCTCTTTCTATGAGAAGAAGAAAGAAATTTTGTAATCGCAGGATGTTTCACACCTTACGAAGGCAGAGACAAATGGATCTTGATTTTACGAGCTTTCAAAACTCCGTGGCTGTGCCCTTTGCTATCACATCCCAGATCCTCTGTCTGTGCTACAGACAAGTATCAGCCTGAAGGAAAACGTCTCTGTCTTAGAGTCTGCCAAACCACAGCAACTTCAGTCCTCTCCCAGGCACTGTGCCCAGAGGAAGCTGTACGGGAATCCATGGTAGATGAGAGGAGAGAAACTACAGATTGGATAAGGAGAGCGGGGGCACAAATGCATAGCGGAATTTTTATTACTTCCTCTTCTCCTGTGAAACAGGATAGTTTGAGGAACAGCCACTCACCGTAGGGGCTCCAATGCTTTAGCTAATGATTAACTGCTCAGAGACAAGCAGGTTGAAACGACATTACCCTTGCCAGGGCAAATGGTTCTCCAGGGAATGAATGCTCATTGCTGCTTGCCAAGGCTCTGCAGGACTTGCCCAGTGAGAAGTGAGGGCAGAGAGACCAAACTCACAGGGCAACCTGACACAGATTCCCAGGGGAATCTTCACGGAACTGACACAGCCCCCAAACTCCCTCACCAGAGTTTTCTAAAGAGAATGGAAGGGAATATGTTTATCCAGGAGATAAACACACAGAGCCCCGGTTTGCTTCTGTTGACATCAGTGAGGAAATTTCCACCGATGGCAATGAAGTCAGGACTGCGCTTTGTATTTATAACTAAGAAAGTGTCAGTCAGGCTTCTCTGTCATTTCCCAGGGAGGTCAGCTCACTGTCTTCTCATTTGATTTCAATACCATTATTCTAAAACTTACTTTGGTCTCATGTACTAAAGGGCGTTAGTGGTAGAACTGACTGTTGAATCCTTTTCTGGTCTTGGAGTTGTTTTCTCCAAGAGATGAACAAAACCATTAAACCACTTTATACGAGAATCTTTTGTTACAATTTTATCAGTATATAAAAAACCCAAATGTGTCTGTACAAAACCTCTTAAATCCCTAATCAGTTAAGGTTTGGGTGAGGGAAGGGTTCAGGGCGATAAAAAGATCCTTAAACACTGATGGTGTTCTTACAATAAAAAATTACCTCTTGCATTTTGGTAGTGTTTGAAATCATTAGGCTTTTGCAATAAGCCGGTTGTCTTGCTGAAAATCATTCATCCTCATTTAATGACAAATTCTCTTAGAACTATTTTGTCAAATATTTTGCCCTTTATGAACTGACAAAACGTTAACAATTAATGTTTCACTGCTGGTCCTGAAGGGCAACTAACATAATTATCCGAGGGTGCTTCTGATGATTTCTCATAGTTTGCCCTCCAAACATACATTTTTCATCTTTGAATTTTGAATGCATTTATACTATACCCTTTATGTTTGACAGCAGAACATGTTTCATGAAAATAAATTAGCATTATTTACTCATTGAGTCTCTGTGACTATTTTACTAAGTAAGACTTCTAGGAAAATGGAACATATTCAGCTACAGAAGAAAAGCTCTTTGGGATTCAGGATTACAGAGCGCTGAGTTCCAACCTTTCTTGTGCTTATAACTGCAAGAAAACTCTATAAACTTCATGCATGACACACAGTAATTTGCAGTGCATGCCCCACTCCGACTGTAAATTTTTAGTCCTGTTTTATAATCTACCCTCGAGTCAGACACACACAAGTGGTTACACTGGTGAAAACGTGCTATGCAACTAAGGGATCAGTTATCAAACATAGTCAAAAAAATTAGACAGAGTCCATAATCCCACAGGCTATCAGCAGCAGGGATGGTGTGTGTAGTTCAAAGTGTCCTGCTTTTCCAGATCTAATGCATTTTTTTCTGTAAAATATTTTTAAAGGAAATAGGAAAATTCATAAGCAACAGCCCCAAATATGACACTTTAGCCTCATCTATAACTTTTCCAACAATTATTGGTTGGCACTGGTTTGAATATAAACGCTGCATTACACTTAAGTGTTCATTTCCTGCTTGGTACACCCAGTTGGGCACAGAGATTTTGGAAGTCGTTAACCCTCTGATTTATGAGTATCTCAGCAGAGAGAAATGTCTGCTGACATATGCGAGTAGATGTGCAGCAGTAAAATCCTGATCCATAATAACCAACGCGTTTTTTGCAAGGTAGCCCCTCTCCAGAGTTAGCCCGACTCCTGCTATGCTCACCCCCTTTGGCTTTGATTAGATTTGGGTAGGTTTGGTTGTTGTTTTCCTTGTTTGTCTGTATTTTGTAGCGCAAGCTCAACTTCGTAAGATACAAAGTATCATACAGAGACAATTTATTCAGAATCATGGGACAAGTTAGGGAGTAAATTAGCTGCACTTTTTGTTGAGAAACCTTGGACCCACGTAGATAGAAAAGTGAAGGAAAGGCAAAACTCAGGAAATATGATAGGGAGACTATGGGGGCAAAGGTATCCCATTAACTGATTTTATTTCTGTCACCAGATAAGAAAGTAAATCTCTGCTACAGAATTCTGCAGATTTGTGAGACCAACAGTTCCTCACGTTGTTGACCAATATTTTAGCAGCAATGCACTCTGAGGAACTGAAATATTTCTGTTCTCCCTTTTCCTTCTTAATCTGTCTCAGCAGCTGCCTGGAGCACACGGCTGTGGGAGAAGGAATTAGAAAGATGAGACAATATGTAGGCAGTATAAACTGGACTAGTCTCTCTCTGTAAATTGTTCTCCTGGGTCTTTGTGAAGTAAAACAAATCCAAGATACACCCTTTATGAGTTACAGGTGGTGTAGGAATGACCTGGTGGAGATTATTAAATGGTAGGTTCTGTATTTCAGAAGTATTTTGCAGAAGAAGGATCAGGATGTAGTACACGTAAAAGTGGATAAGCAATGAAAATGCAGATAATTTGTATGTGCATACTGCTAGCCAAAATCACCAGTGACTTCTAGAAACACTAAGCTGTGCAGGAGAATTTGAGCCACACTGCCACTGTAGCAGGTGGGTTTTACAACCGTGTTTTAGAAAACAGCCTCAGTCCTTTCTAGAAATCTGCTCTGATTTTCAGTGTGGGAGTTCTGTCTGGGTTTCACAGATCAGACACAGGCTGCTTATCCTCTTGAACTACAATATAAATATATTAGCATTAATAATTATGAATAAGGGAAAAAACTAGAACTGGCATCATACTTTGAATCAGTTGTCTTTCTTGATTTCAATTTTTTGTCAAATATTTTGTAAAAAGGTGTGGGGTTCACTATTAGTGTTTTACCACATTTGAATTTCTTGTTCACCCTCTTTTCAAAATTTTTACACAGTGTTTTTTTTCAAATGGAGACATGGAATGAATATTAATTACATTCTCCATTTGAAGCCTGTCTTCTGACCTTCATAAAGCCAGCAGATTTGCTGCTTCTATAAAAAGAAATGTAATTGTGTATATCCTTCAGTTATCTTCTTTCCCACCTGTCTTAATAGATAGTATGAATAAGCCTTATCTGTTTTGTCTGGTTTATCACCCATAATAGATACAATTAACAATTATGGGCAATTTACAGTAAAACAAGGGCATCGCTGTGAAAGAATAGCAGTGGTAGTTAGGCTACATAAATTCTGTTTATGCCTGTGAAACATCTTTTTTATTTTATTTTTTAAATCAGAATGGAGATATGATGAAACTGGGAGACAGTATCACGAGAGCATGACAGGCAGGATCATAGTGTATTCCTGACTGACCGGAGAGGTGTTACAATAATGGAGAGTTTTTATGCAAAGCACTGAAGTGGATTTGTGTATGTTTGTGCAATATGTGGTGTATTATGGAAGAAGGCCCAAAGGTGTGTGTTTGAATATTTAACTACCAGATTACAGAAACAGCTATAATTGATGCAGGTTTGGATTTAACTGTGGGCGGTGCAGAGTAAACTTTAGCCCCTTGTCAGTCCCAACTCCTGAGTCTTCCCTCATGCTGAGAACTCCTGAACTCCCAGCATTGCTCTGTAGTTTCTGACTTGGCAGCCCTGAGCGCCTTTGCAACTTCCTAACCACATTTCCTTCCCTGTCTTGTGAGGCAACACAACTCATCTTTCACTCTCACAAAGCAATACAGGAGGAAGAATAAGGACATTCACCTGTACCCACTACCAAGTACCAGGGCTGCGTCCACCGTTGTCAGAATCCAAGTTTGTTTTCTACAGTCTCTTGGGACCAGTCCAGCATGAATACGCAGAAGTGTACTGATGCCTGACAGGACCCAATATATTATCCAGTCTGCCTGTACTAGATACAGAGAGTTACTACATCCCCATATTTTATAAAGCTGACACAAAGATTCAAGAGCAAATTGGCATTTACTTACTTTTTGACTAATACCAACAGGCATATGATTAATACAAACCCATCCTAACTACTCTTTGGTGACCAGAATGACAGATAGACATTACAGGATACTAGCTGTGCAGGCTTTGCCATGCAAGACAAAAAAAATCCATCAAGTAGAAAGAAAGACATTTAATATTGCAACAACAGACATTTTTCAAATTATTATAAAAACATTAAAACATCACAAACAGAATTCTGTTCTTTTAAGGAAATCAGGCCTTAAAGGTGACACAAACAGTTCCCAGTAGCTAGTGCCCATAACCAGGGTATAAATGCATTTTCTTCATCCTTTGTTCACCAAAGAGAAAAGACAATCTGGCTACAGGACCACTCTCTATGTTACTGCAATCTCTGGTCATTTTCTTTTTAGCTTTTCAAGCTTCTGCAAGCTGAAAGACCATCTCTGTGCACAACAGCACTTCAAAAACAAACTGGTCTTGAACCAGCCATCTACCTTCCCATGCTGCCAGGAAATGCAAATACAAAATATTAAATAGTGCATGTTTTCAGTGTTTGAACCACTCTCAGTGCTCAGCAGCAGAGCGTATAAATACATACAAGAGTCTCTGACTAACAAGCTTAGAAAGGTTTTCAAGATAAACTAACTGAATATGGTGAAATCAGCTTTCACATGTGTCGGTCCAGGATCTCTGTGAACCTGGGAACAATACTATCTTTCTGCTGTTGGAATAAAACAGAGCTATCTGATAAAATCACCCCACTGGTGCTGCTCTGGAGTACACTGCCATCTCACAGGACCTTGCCTGGACATTACCTGTGATACAGCATTCACAGGATGAAGGGAGAGCAAGTACAGCTGGCTACGAAGGCTTCGTGCTGCTACTGAGTCTCATGTTGGGAATCTCTACCTTCCTCTTCAGTGCCGGCCTGTAATAGGGCCCCTTTCCCCTCAACTCCACTTCATATTCAAAAACAGTTGAAAAGCTGGAGCTCTGCAATATAGCAGTGTGGCAGTTTACATCCAACACCGAGTTACCATTCAAATGAAAACAATAAGCAAATTTCCTGGTGCACTAAATTGCACCAAAACATATCCTTTGCAGTTTTCTGGCATTTCTGCTTCCTTATACTGACTGAAGCTGGGGCATTCACCACAAATTTTTAATTTAGTTCCAGACCTCATACAAACTGAAAGAGGAAGGAAAAGATCAGCAGAAATGTATCTGAGAAGTGCAATGTTCAAAAGGATGGTGAAACCCAGCTTTGTTTCTTTGTGGCTATTTCCCTGGTGAGGCATGCAGTTATTTAATCAGGGCATTACGAGACCCTGCCGACAGCAAGACAGATGATTCTAAATGAAGCTGCACACTTGGTAATAAGGACTGACCAAAATGTTTGAGTGCTCTGCTTCAGAGCTGACTACCCAAGACTATGTGGTAAAAATCATTCACTGATAAAGCTGTAACCACATTATTATTATTATGCAAGCCTGACAATTTATAAGGCTAACTGTGTTTTACATGCCTGCACTGGAAAATACATGAGTTGCTCTGTACATGATAAACCGTCATTTTTAATTTTCTCTACTCCTTGGAAATTCTGTCCTCTATGTGAAGAGAAAACCTTCAGTGTCTGGTTAAAGAGACACGTTTAAACAACCCGCTTCATGTTTTGCATGCAAACCCACGGGAGATCATTACACCCTCAGGTTGCAGAGCACCGGATCATCAGGTACTGTGAGCCAGCTTAACTCCATTGGTAATCTGGCTGAAAGAGGCCATTGTAGAATAGAAATCCGCATGGTGTTACATTTCACTGCTGTGAAGTAACTCATCTTTGGTTATAACCAATAACCAGCAGTGCTTTCTGAACCACAGGTAAAGAAGTTAGTACAGAGCTCCCTTTCCATTTAACAAACTAAACAGAAACTACCTAACTTCCATGGCATTCTTTCTGTAATGGACAAAATCAGGCTGTACATTCTCTTGTGGTATGACGACACTCACATCAAAAGGCACTGACCAGGAAATGGCGCTCCATCGTGCAGTGTCGTACAGATACACAAGTTCTACCTCCTAATTCAAGACACAACAAATCAACAGAGTAAAAAGGGCAGATGCATATGCAGTAATAAGCTTCTGCTTTTGTTCATGCTATCACTTTGTATTTCATATTTAAAACAATATGCAAATACAAAAGACTAATTGTTGACATTAGTAAAAAAAGGGGATGGTGCCTTTTCAGCTTCTTCACAGACCTTCTGGAGGCTACTGTCACCGGGCCGTGCAATTTAGGACCCATGCTCTAAGGGAGCATTAAAGTAAATAGTAAGATCTATTTATTTTTAATCAATGCAAAAGTGTGACCAGAAATCAGTGTTAATATTAAAATAGGAAAGATATGCAGGGATCACCTAAAACAGCTACCATAAATAGCATTTTCTACAGTATTTTAAAAAGTTGAAGCCTATGAGCAAACAGATCAATTATTCAAATAGCAGTCTTTATACAGTAACTTTCTACTTTTCAAAGAACAGACTGTGGCGTCTAGATCACTTCCTATTCCCTATCTAAATTTTTATACACAGAGAAATATTCTTATTTAACAGAATCCAGTGTGTAGAAGGGCAACTCAGCAGCAGGGCCGGGCTGCAGACACCTGGATACTTGGTTCTAGTCCTGCCAACTGCCTATTCCGGAACACAGTCAAGCTGTAATTTGGGTGGAAGCTCAATGCTAAGCACGTATTTTTGAGCAAATCGGGTCTCCTACTCAGCCTCCATGTTGCCCTCTGCAAAACACATGATCTTTTGACCAAAGCTTGCAAGACATAACCCTACAGTCACTTCCAGAGCTGACAATTATTAGTAGTAGTACAAGTGCTGCACTGCACTTAGCTCCTGAGCCCTGGAAAAAAACCCAGATGTATTTATCAGAACAAGAAAAGGATGTGTTTGTATCATGCCAGAGAATCTGCAAAACTGTTCCATGTGTCTGAGTCCACCAACTCAGCCAACAGTGATTGCAGTCTTCAATTCCATTTTTGAAAGTGTGGAGTTACTCAGTCCTGAACCTACGCCAGGCACTGCAACACAACCAACACTGCAACTGAAGCATCAGAGTGGGAGAGTTACGCCCCTGTCACCAGCATATGGTAGACAATAACATATGCAAGAAGAATTGAAACCAGAGGTGAAGTATGATTCCAGAACACAGCAGTATCTGAAGAGTCTAAACAAAACGAAAGCACTGGCTAAAATCTGCTGCCAGGATGCTGCAAAGCCACGGGATGTTGAAAGGCATCCAGGTGAGACTTCATGATGCACACCAGAAGATGGATGGGGAATCAAGAATATAAGCAACCTCAGTATCAAGCAAGATAAAGGCGTCACAGCAGATACACAAAGCTTTTTTTCCTGTGGCCTAATTGAAGACTTGATGAAACTTAGAAAATATTTTTCTTTATACTAGTATAGAGCTTTTTGTGACAGTCTTTTCAAGACTTCTTGCCTCAATGATTACCTGGAAAATTAAAAGGGGTTTAGAGGTTTACTAGGTTGTAAAGAAGATAGTTCTGCCAGTAAAAGAATAGTAACTATTATCTTAGAGAAGACAAGGTCCCACAGATAACTTGAATTGGCAGCTACTTAGCTACTCTTTCCATCGGCATTTTGGAAAGGTTATGTCAATTGTTGCTTTCTGGAAAATTATGATTGCAAGAAAGCTCTTCCACCACAGAGCATTTGTTGAGCTCATAAATACAATGCAACCATTGAAGAAGCGAACTAAGTGCTGTATTCCTCTACCCTCTCTGCCTGAGATAACACGAGGGAATAACCAGGTTGTCATCCGTGCCTTTCAAATGTGAAGCACGTTAAAGGCTACCAATATTGATGAAAAGCCGTATATTAAATCACACCTAACAGACAACGAGGGAGAGCTAACGTCCCGGTCATGCTTCCTCAGGCTTCCTCAGCCACCTTCTCATCGTTTCACTTTGCCTCCGCAAAATCGGCGGAGCGAGCAACCCACTTGGCAGGAAGACACTGAAGTGCCCGGAGCTGCACCGGCACGGTCCACCCTTCGCCTTCCTCCCCCCCGGCAGCCAAAAGCTATCTGTCTCCGACACAGCCCCCTCGGGAAGCACCAGCCCGANCGCACATGCTCAGTGCGGGGCTGGGGCGGGGGGAGGCAGGGAAACAATGCGAGCCGTAACCCCACCGGGGGGCTGTCACCCGGCACATGCCGCACTCCCGCCCCGCCCGCCGGGCCCTGCGGGGACCGTTGGCTCCCTCCCTCCCGCTTGGATGGGCAGACTGACCTCAACAAGGATGCTGCCGTGCGGCTCAGAGCCCCCGGCTAGCGGGTTTTGTCTCTGCCCATCCCTGCACCTGCGGTGGGCGCTCCCATTGCACAGCCGAAACGACTCGGGCAAGCGAGAGGTAGTGAATACGCTCACTGCTAGTCCTTCTTGTGGCCAGTGCAGCGCTGAGCCCATCTTCTGCCCTGAGCGTCTGGGGAATAATGGTAAAATCCACAGCCACTCACGGCTTTTGCAGTCTAACACATCTCTGGTTGCTGTGCGTGCAACCTTTGGCTTTCCTGAAAGTCCTGCACTGGACGGCATAACACCCATTCCAGCATCACATTAGCAAAAGCCAGAGGACAGCACTCAAGCAAGTGATGGGATTTTGTATTTCTCATAACTATATTTTCATAAGGATTCAGCTTTGCTGCTTATGCATCCTGCTGGGATTAGAAGAGAAGGATATGACTATGCAGGAAGCACCAGTGTGGTGATAATTATTGCTGTTATTAATTTTTTCTTCTGTTGTAGGGGAGGTTATACAGATAAAATCCCTGAATAGCATTTTACAGATGGAGAGTACCTTTCCTACTGAAATTCCATTGCACTTTACTGTATGTGATATCATTTCTGACCTAAAGACAACGAAGCAGGAGTTGCATAGGTTGCCCAATGCCCCAGAGCAAATCAGGGTTTTAGCCCTCCTTTCCCAATTTATGAAGAGTCATGGGGTACTGGTAATGCTGAACACATACTGGGTGCATGAAACATTGTTTGTTTGTCACCTGCCTTTGCCTACAAACTTTGCCTTGCCCTTCAACAACCAATGCTTCAGCAGCACTACCTCTGTATTCAGTGATGTACTTACTAATCGGACTGACGCACATTGCTGCTATACTCATTTGGTTTGGGGGTGCTTTGCATGTTGGAGGAGGGAAAACCTCCACACTGGTTTTAAAATTGTAAGACTGAAAATCTCTGTTATTTTTTTGCTTTTTCTGAGAACTGGAATTAGCCAACAAATTAAAATGAGTTGGACAATGGTTTAGAAGGTCTTCAGGGCACCCTGATTTTTCTCTGTCAGCTGTGCTCCCCAGGGATATGCCATGATTTGAGCACCAGACATGCTGGAAGAGCTCTTGTTGACTGTGCAATGCTCCATCCTCGCTGGTTTTGGCCTTTAGAGACGGAGCCCAAACAGAGCTGTGAGTCAAGCAGAAAAGCTGGTGGCAGCACTCTGCACAGCTGATTTTGGGTGACAGTGCAGCTGCCTGCTGGGGTGGGCTGGACTGACTCACTTGTAGAAGTGAGGAACACAAATGTGGGAGGAACATAAGAGCCCATCTGGGATCTGGATGAGAGTTGGACTGAGGGAAACAGGCTGATTAGGGAGAAGGGACATTTTTTGGTGGATCTAAGGACTATTTAGCTTCAATCCATCCCTTCAAGGCTTTTAGATAATTATAATCCAGGTGCATTGTTTAGGAGATGGAGGAATGATCCTAGAAATGGTTGAATATTTAAAGCTTTGCATTTGTTAGTATGGGAGGAAAACACCCACTAGCTAAAAACTTGCGTGCACAGAGTTTACTTATGTAAAGAAAAGAATATACAAGGTGATTTATTTTAACTGGTAAGTTTTCACCTGCCCATTTTGAAAAAGTCACAAAATCCAGTAAGAGCCCAGTCCTGCAGACTGGCAAACATAAGAGCAGGTATGTGGAAGCCGTCCTGCTGAGTTCATTTGCACAGAAGTTTTTGCAAGACTGGGGCCTAAGTATGTACCAGTTATTTTGCTAGTGTTCTAAGATTAGCATTTTTGCTATTGCAGCTTTGGAGCATTTTCACTGCTGCATTTGCAAGTGGAATTAAATTTGTCCTCTACTGATAATGTCCCTCAGTGCACCTCAGCAATACATATGCATTCCTTCACTCACAACAGTTGGGTTTCTTCAGTGAAAGCACTGTTAAGGAAAAAAATATAAAAATTCAGGTCTCTCTTCACTGCTGACAAGATAATGCTTGCTAGAAAAAGAGAGGTGCACTTTGCTCTTGCGGTCATTTCCCCTGACTGCTTTAGTTCCCATTTCTCAATTAAGTCCTGACATCAGGAGCTATAGCTGGGCAGCAGCAGTTGGCAAATCCCCACCCCTATCTACTGCTTTTTGGCCTCCATTAGACATCACTGATGTCCCATGGCAGACATGACACTATATATAACAACGGGCACTCCTTACCCAGGCAAAATCCCTATAGACAGTATGGCTTGTAAATCAGATGGGGGAAAACAGTCTTTGCTTTCATAGAGCTTCTCAAACGTGTTAGATTTCTCAGCTTGAAGTTCTCAGAGCTCTCTTGCCTTTACAGGCACATCTAGTATATCAAAAGGGTTTTCTAAAGCTTCTTTGTGGGTCTGGGGTGGGCTGCAGTGAAGGTAAAAGTCACGGTCATTGTTCTTTGTCAGACAGTGCAGTCATTCTAACAAAAAAATAACAGAAACTGTTAAAATTCTGCCCAGGTTTTTCATTGATTTATCATTACAATAAAAACATGCAACTCAGCTGATGAAACTCATCTGAAAGTGCAATTAATTGGATTATGCACAGTTATTCCATTTTGTATGCATAAATACCCAGATGCACATCTAGAAGAGACAGAAGGGTCATTGTGCTCATGTAAGTTGACTGCTTGCACAACACAGGTTGTGGGACTCCTACGAATCTGTCCTAAAATATTTTTTTTAAACACCAAGTCGTATTTCAGAACATTTCGGTGTTGGAGGAGTTACCATAATTCCTTAATATTTGATGTCATGGTTAATCTTATTTTCTGTGAAAATACCTCCTCTTAAATCTTAATTCCTCAACTCTTAGGGTTTGCTGTAGTTCCACATCCTTAGAATTTCCACAGTTACTCCTGGTACCCTGTACTCCTCTGACCCTGCATCCCACAAGCTGTTTCAGCAATGTGTTAGGAGCCTGGGGGGGTGTCAGCCTCCACACGTTCACACTACTCTGCTACAGCCTCTGCCACCTCCAGATCTCACTTGCCAGGCGTATGCATGGCACAAAAATGTCCTGGCACAGGTGAAAGGCTGTGATAGAGCATTAAAGGCAAATGTCTGTTGGCAACCGTGACAGTCAAATAGATTTTAGAAGGCACACATTTAGCTTCATGACATTTCCTCCCCTGCATGACCCTGTGCAGCCAAGTTGCTGTGGGATGAAGACAGAGGGCCACCATTACGCTAAAGAATCGACACAAGCCCTTAACACAACAGGGTTGTTGAAGGGCACCATTCACATAAAATAATCCCTGCAATAATGGCTTTTAACTGTGCTTGAAATTCAGACAATTCATGACTTTTCAAGGACCCAACTTTGCCCTGGGGCATCAGTACAAATCAGTGTCATAACCCAGTACAGGGGTTGTCTGAGGCTGCTGCAGCCAGAATCCTTGCTACACAGTGATGGTGGGGGTGAGCACTGCGGGTAAACGGACAAAGCTTCACCCAGCGCAGTGCTTACCAACACATAAGGATCTGTGCAGCTCTTGTTATGCCAGTCTGTATAGACAGCTTTACACAGGCGATGAAAATGGTTCTGTGTTAGTGTCCCTCGCCTGTGTCATAACGTAGTATGAGCTTGTCTGAGTGAATGGGATCTTACTGTATCATGAATTCAAGTTATCACAGAAAATCAGGAATGTGTCATTCTAAGTATATTTCGTACACATTTGTATTATCACTCTCCCTAAATGACTTGTATTAGGTCAGAGTAAATCTCATTTGTTTTTCAAAGAGCCATAATTAAACATGATCTAATTTAAAAAGAGGAATGGGATAGCTAAAAATTACAGGAAGATCCTTGATACAGAGAATATTTTCTTGTTTTAAGCTTCCACATTCAGTTTCATATGAGCATAGGTTCTCAGAAGCCTGGGTTCTGCCATTCTGCACTTGAAAGAGGACCTGCTGTAGCACAACCTGTGCAGAATGAGAGCCTGGATTCATAAGCCAATGCATGTCCTTATTATATCGTTCCCTTTTTTATGAATCCTAGCTCATGTTTAGTTAGTGCCTTTTTTATACTTACTTCTTTATTTAGAATTACAGCCTTTCCATATGTTAACCATTCATTTGAAAAAATTTTTTTAGGCTAAAGTAACTTCATAAGTAATTCACAATAGTTGCAGAAAAGTAACTAGGATGTTCGTCCTTTTCCACAGCTACCCTACATCTCTGTCAGGATAGAAAAGTGTATCTATAGCTTAAAAGCAGTGTGTATTGCAGGCAAGCGAGGCATTCTAATGAACTTGTAAAAGGTAAACGAGGTGCCTCGAATTTATGATGTCATGAGTCTGAGGTATGACAATGATCCAAATATCTGAGTGTTCAAGTCTTTCTGCCTGAACACCTATTAAATGTCATCTTATTCTGATTTTTGTAGTTTTTAATGTTTCCATGTGAAATACTGTATGAATGTAGTGCTGGTTTCTATGTGTCATGAACTGTCTCATCAAAGATACACCCAGAAAAAAATTGACTATATATTCAACTTACTATTTCTTGAAAGCTGAATTTCTAGCAGAGCTACAGAAGCAAAGGATAAGCATTTAATGGCAAATTTTAGGGAATGGTGTGCCACTAATTACGTGTTACCTATGACATGCTTCAGTGTCTGGGTTGAACTATACTAAAGTACTTCATATCCCAGAAACTGTTTTTTTCTATGGAAATTTTCTATTTTTTAAAATCTGCATATTGCTGCTTATGATCTGACTTGTGTGCAATAAATGTTAATGGGCAACACTGGAGCTACAGCATCTGACTGCCTATCTCCTGTCCAAATTTGGAAATCCATCCTGTGAAGTTGGGCTTGATCTAGCAAATATTTAGATAACTCTAAGAACGAGGAGTACTTAATTGCTTTTCTATCTCAAATCAAGGCAGGGCCTTGCAGGACTGAGCTCCCAAAACACCGTCTAGGCTGGACAGAGCTTGTTAAACATCTGGCCAGTTTAAAATACGGTTCGGGTGAAATTGAACTGATAAATCAATGGCCTATGCACAGCTATGCCAAGTTTTTAAGTGTCTATGTTTGACAAGCATGTCTGTACCTGTACTGAGCCTATTTGCAAACGTTCCTGGGAGGTGAGTAATAGAGACTACTAAAGCTGGCATACTACTTTCCACTTATTTAGATTTATCTCAGCTATTTTAAGTATAGAAGGTCAGAAAATACAGCACAAATTCAGGAGATGCAGTAGCAGAAGAGACAGGGCATTTATGTCTGGTAGAAAGAATGGAAATCATCTGCACAGACCAATGGCTGTAGTTGTGACTGATTTCAGGAACGTACTTTAAAATCTTTTTCTTCCCAATTTATTTTTGTCTTAGTAAACTCTTTCTACATTCACTCTCCTTTTAAGGTACAAATTTTACAGAAAAAGCTGTTATAGCATCTGTCTTATTTTTTGGCATTTGGAGCCAACTCCAGTGCTATGACTGGACTGACTGTTGTGCAGGTGAGTCATTGTTGTGCAGGTGGCTTTTGTATCAGTGATGGGTGGCCACAGATACATAGAAAAACAGATGTTTGAGTTCAGTAAAGTTAGATGTTGAGATAAATTAGTATGGGCCATTTTAGGGGACTTGCAAACACAGCAGACAATAAGTAATATTTCAGCATGTATGTGGACAAACACAGCGCACGCATCCCCAAGCAGAGCTCTCTTAGGGCCTGAGCCTTTCCTCATTTCACTTAGTCCAAAAGGTAAAGGTAACTTCCTGGAAGCCTCCATGTTACCTACACAAGTTTGACTCTTACACAGAGAGCTCTAAACTGCTTACAAGCTGTGAGGCACACAAAAAGACGGTGTCAGCATCTTGCTGATCCATGTTCCTATGCAGCATATGAGCTCCACTATCCTTGCATCCTAACAGGCATGCCCATCACTTCAGTGGAGCATTTTGCTCCCTCCTTCACTGGAACTGCAAGCTGTAATGTCACAGCCCTGAATGCTGAAAAGGATTCCTTATGACTTGCATTTCTTTTCCAAACTTGTCCTTTAGCGTCAGAGAACCTGCATTAGATTGTTTTTTCAACTTCTGCCCCAAAACAGAAAACAAAACACTGTATAGGTAATTGTCGTATCATATCGGGTGTAATTACTACAAACACATCATAGTTCATTACTGTATGATGACCATTCTGAGCTGGATGTTGAACTAAGGCAAAACCCTTCAGTGTCACTGGTGTATCACGGCAAATCATCTGCAGCTAACTGTCTTGTTACATTTTGGAGGTAAAATAGGTGATGCATGAAATGGAAATAGCTGAACACCCTTAGTAGATAAGTAAAGGTGGTTTTTACTTCACAGAGAGATAAAACCAATGGTAAGATAAGAATACCACAGGGGACTAGGCTTTGAGAGGCAGATTTCTCCAGACCAGCATAGAACAAGAGAAAGGAAAAGACTAGAGGTGGAAAAACAAGAACTCATCAAAAAGCTTTTATTTTCTTTTATCAATATTAGTGCAATGAGAAGAAAGCTGCTTTCCTGACAAATCAAAGAAGTCACAGTGTGAAGGTTTATTCTTATGTATGCACACACTAAGTGCACATCTTACTTATAGAGAAATACTTACATACTGATTCCAGGCAAGAATGCTGTAATTTAATTTACCCTGACGCCAAATTATACCCTATAAAAGGACAAACAATTCAGAACAAAGCTGACACTTCCTCCACAGATAAAGGATCTCATGTGGTGTAGAACTTTGCATGCATGGTTTGTGAGTCCGTATGAGCCAGACACTTTATCACAGCCATCCAAGTGCTTATGCATTTTACTTCTGTTGTAACCAGATAAAGTACAGTAACAGAACTGGAAACAGCGTATTCCCACTCTCCCTATATCTCTGGTGACTGAACTACCTACTAGGCTACATATTCGTGCTCCCTCTTGGTCTTCCTTTGATTTAATCAGTCTTGGCATCATAAAATGGAGAAGAGCGACTGCATCAAGACCCTACATTTAAGGACTTCTGGCAGAGGGGAGTATTTGCATAGGTGTACCATGTTTCATCACTTACAAAAACCATGACAGTGCACCCAGACTCTGACCTGCTGTCCTTTTTCCCCTGTTGTTCTACAGCCTCACTTCACAACTGGCTTTCCCTGAACACAGCAAACAAAAAGGCCTATTCTTCAGTTTCTGAAATTCTCGCATGTACCCATTGCTACAGCAGAGCTGTCCTTCACAATATCTTTTCCGAACGTACTCCACACCTCATTAGTCTTTTCTGCTGCTGAGACTTCTCTCAGCACAAAAAAAATTTAATTGTTACTACAGTTGCTTGGAGGGGAATGAAACATTTTACTATACTCTTTGCAATGAAGTCTGTTTTTCTGTCTGGATACATGATGCAAGCCTTTTGGGCACTGCCACATTAAATTAATAAACTGAAAAAAAAAAAGAGAAGGCAGTGTTTGTTAGGGTGGATGATGTCGAAGAGTATATGAAACACTCATACAGATATGTAATCTGCATTCTTCATTGTTGTTTAAAATGGATTGCAGTAACTGTTGTCAATGCAACTTTGAAATTAAGGGAACACAAAGTCTGGCTGCTTAAGCACAGGAATATTAAGCAGAAGTAGAAAAGAGTATTATCTACGTGAGGCATATGTGAAACAGTCACTGGGATTAATCTTTACAGTGTTACTGTCTATGCTTCAAATTACAGGCTGCACAGCAAAAGAGGGTTCACAACAGAGCTTGAAGAGTGATTTAGCAAGGGGCTAACTGAGATAAACTTACCGTAGTTTATCCAAGGAATAAACAAAAACTTTTACAGTACTAAATGCATACAGAAGGCTTTGCCAACTGGACCAACTCTTTAAATCTTGTCAGAAATGGAATAAAAATATCTTACTAGAATGATAAGACTAGATTCAGTTAGATACATAATAAAATTTCATAAAACTACATAAATAGTTTCTTAAGTCTTTGGATACCATTCTAGAAGATAGCATGAGACGCAACATCACCAGTTTGATTCAGGAAAAATTCTTTGCTTTGCATTATGCAAGGATTCGGACTGAATGATCTTTTTTGTCCCTCTTGGCCACAAAATCTAGGAAACGGAATTTTTAACTTGAAACCTTTCCATAAAGCTTCCTCCTCATTCTAAATATACAAGAAGTTACAGTAGGGAATGGAGGTAGTGTCTCTCTTCCAGCTGTGGAATACATTACTCCCTTCAGCCTCAAACCTTCTGAGCAGTTTCCCTCCCAAGAGTATCCCACACAAGCGACACTGAGTGTAGTCCTTCAATAAGGACCCCATTGCTAACCTCTGTTCTCTTTAAAAGTTTTTTGTATCTTTTCCCTGTCTGAACTCCTCAGTTCCTTCTGCAAAGGTATTAATTATCTAAACAGATAATTAATCAAAGTTTTACCTCTTTTTAATAAAAGAGAAATTAATGCCACTGGCTTCAGCATCAGGCTTTGAAGATGGGACTTCTGTTCTGAATTTGTTCAGAAGTGGCAAATGACTCGATGTATGTAACTAACCTTTAAAGAGACAGTGACTAATCCCAGCTTATCTTTTACTCTGCTGCTGTGTTAACATCTGTGACATCGAATTGAGCTTTTCGCTGCGTGTGCTCCATGAAGATCCCAAAAGAACTTTGCATAAGACCTGGCTTTGTTTATACATACACTAGTTAAAGACAGACAGAACCAAAGAACAGCATTTAATGTTTATTAAGCCTTTGCAAAACCACAGACATTTTTCAGTCAACTTGAAATGCATTATTTTAGTCAAATTCAAGTATTTCATGCACATCTCACTGGATTGGCACTGGCAGTAGAGGCAGCAGCAGAAGCAGAAAGCATTGGCACTTACAGCAAGGAATCAGAAGGCTGAAGCTGCATAGATTTCAAAGGTTCTGCTATACAGAGAACTTAAGGTATCAGATATGGTAACAAACTACATGCAGTTTCACCTTCACTGCAGTATGAAACTGGTTATTTTATGCTTGTTACTGGATGGCTGCTTCTGGTGTGAAAAAGACGGAGGCCTTCTGGTGAATTTTCCAAGCCTAGAAGGCAGTATGTCACATACCAGTAAGCACAGGAGGTACATTTGCATAAAAGATTTGCAGTAGAAAAATACATATTTTATCAAATTCAGACTCTACATCTCACAGCTATCCAGAATAACACAAAGCTGGAACTGCACCTGATATAAACATCTCATCCCATTTGCTCTTAGAGAGGATCCATGACACAAAAGTGTCACCTGAATACATGCCTGGTAGTTGCTGGCAGTGTGTTCCCTCCTTCCTGAGCACCTACATGATGTATAGTTCTGTTCATCTTTCTGGTTAGGGAAATCTGTATGTTCAGCTGGCAATAAGATCAGTGCAATTCCTTGAAATAGTCATAAAGCCCACACAACTGATTTTGAAAGGGTGGTGGAGAGGCATCTTTTTTTCCTTTTTTTCCCCCCAGAAATTACTGAATTATTAGAAGAAGCAAATAAAAGTTCATATATATGTTAAATAGAGTTGGACTAGATGACCTGGACTGCACGCCCAAAGGTCCTTTCCAACCTCAACCATTCTGTTATTCTGAGATTAATCTTCCAAACCAAAAAACTGTCAAGAAATAATGAAGTCTTTAACAATTAAGGGGTTAGGTCCTCAGACTAAATTGACAGAGGCAGAAAATCTTGTACACTGAGAATTTGTCCCAACACAGCTTCATCATCATGTGTGTCCAAAATGTTCGTAAGAACAATCAGTGCTCGTAATTAAAAGAAAAAACCCTGATTGTTTTTTTATGTGAAAAGGGACTTTGGTTACTTAACTATCAGGTACCTTAACATGAGAAACAGAAGAAGTGAAAGGATTATGCAGAATCTAAAATTTACTGAAATGTAAGAGCTACCAGCTTCTATTAGATGAAAGAACTGTACTTCAACTAACAGAAATACGGAGAGAAACTCTGAAGCCCACAGTCAGAGAAACTTGAAGACAAAGCAGGATCTAGCTCAAATTCCCAAGCAAAAAGATGGCAGCACAAAAGCATACAGCAATAAAGCACAGCTTGTGTAAGATTTTAAGCCATTTAAAACAGAAGATGGATCTCCCGTTCATTAAATAATCCTGCTGAAGAAAAGCATCAGCATTACACAGATCATGAGAATAGTTTTAAATTCTTGATTCATCTGGGGATTAAGTTTTACCAACTATACCCATGCAGAAGTATTTTTTGCACTGAGTTGCAGCAGAACATTGCATACTGCTTACAGCAAACCAACACCATTCCACTATTTTACTCTCCTTATAATGCAATTATTTTCCAGTTCCCTTCTTCAAGTGAATTTTATTAATCATTAAACACTTAAGGCACAAGCAGAAATAAATAGCATCTGTAAAAAAAAGTCAAATACTTAATTAGCACACCTTGTCTGAAACTTTTAAGTCTCGCTGAATACAAGAGACTTTAAAACACTATTCTGATCCTAAAAACATCAACAGAAAAAACACTACTGGAATTGCTTCTTTATCCTGAGGACTTCACACACGCAATAACAATTTAAGAGCTATAACTTTCTGCAACAACTATTCACTCATGTTTCATTTTTTAAATAGACAGATAAAATGCAGTTAGTTCCTCTGTAGATTTCTACGCCTACTGGGACTTCCCGCATGAGGACTTGCCCAATTCACGCTGTGGGATTCACGCAGCAACACCCACTGAATTGTTCCCATAGGGACATGTAAGATAGAAACCAACTGGGGGAAATCAGCTCACCAAATAGGAGCATCTATAATGAAGCTATCTACACAGCAGCCAGTCACCTCAGACTCTGTTATTGATGGAAAGAAATAGACACGGTGCACAATTCACCATACCCTAAACCGGATGTCTAAAACTGCCTATTTTCCTCCACTGACTGTAAACAGAGCTTGAATTGATTGGTCAAGTTGCAGATGTCCACAATACAGGTGTCAATAGTCAATTAAAACGAATTCCACCTTAAGATTGTAGGCAAGCGTTCTCTTCCAGGTCTGCCTGCGCAACTGAAGACAGAATTGCAGTGACTTGTCTATCCTGAGAGGGAAGCTACCAGCAAAAGAGATTGTAGAAGCAGCCCCTCTGCCACCTACCCTCCTCCCATCTGCTGTAGTCCTGTAGTCAAAGCCATACGGGTACCTTGTGTCACTCTTGGACACTGGGTTATGCTAAACAAGTTGATTTTACCTGGAATAGATTGGGCAGTGCTTGCACGATCCCTTTCCCTGTCCAAGCTAAGCAGCATTGGGCTCGCACAGTGACAACTGAAGGCAATACATTAAGTAATACAGCTGCTGGCCAAAGGAATGTATGTTTATAGCCTAAGCAGGCTTTGGTTTACTATTTAGACAAGACTGAGGAATTCAGACATTCCTCAAAGCAGTTTATTATTATTGTAACAGAGAGGGTTGAGTCTTCTCTTTAAAACCATCATCAAGATGGGTTAGATCAGATATTGTTTCAAGCTTACAATTTAGTAACTTCAAGGCATAAAATCCCATTCTATTAAACCAAGGGCTCCTTTACTAGTCTAATTTCAGCTTACTGCCATCACAGAAGTTTGCACAGTTCCTGTTCCAAGATACATATGCACATTTAAAAAATGCCGATGCACACAACTGCATCCAGACCTGATCCTCAGTTGGCAAAGCACATCTATAATTAATCTTCACCTTTTCCTAGTCTCTGATGTGTAGATATCCATTATCTTTTATGAACAGGAGTGTTTAAAAGCCATTCAAAGAAGAAATGGAAGTTCCTCATATATAGCTGGATTGTTTTGAGATGGATTCTGGCATTCACATTACCTTCCTTCCTATGCTCTTTTTCTTCAAAATCTCAATTAATGAAGCACTAGAGAAGAGTGAAGGTGTCAAGACTCCTGTGTACTCTTCAATACTTTGACCCTTGAGGGGCAAAGGAAGAAGCTGTTGACAGATACAGCGAAAGTTCACTGCACTGTTTAGTTAGGTTCCATCGTGCAGCAGCTGCTTAAGCGTGAATATGCAGCATCCATCCCAAAGAACTCTGACCAAAGTTAGTTATCTTTATTGTCACAGTTAAGATAAAAGATGAAATGTACTTATTTCACATTTGTGCATTCTATGAAATAATCCGCTATATAGATTTTCATGTAGAATAAAGCAAGTTTGCCCCAGTAGAGAAGTGGTCCCTACAAACACAGCACTTTTGTTTCCTCTGAATAAAACAGATTCAGTGCCACTTTTTAGATAAGAAAGTCAGTAAATTTTGTTCTGCAAAAGCAATCTTGCACTGATAACGATTGTCAAGTCCGCCAACTGATGATTTAATGTTCTGTCCCCCTTTTTGTAGCAATTACAAGTTGCTTGAAAATTAAATTACAGTTAGTATTTCTCCCCAGTGAGGCAGTCTGACATGATGTGCAAATGCTTACATTGCCCTGTAAGTCAGTTGTTCCCAGAAGAGATGGGCTGACAGCATGAAAATAATTAAATGCCAATATACAGTTGTCCTCTTTTATGAAAAATAAACAGGCATAAAAGACAAACTGTTCCGCTGCTTACACTAACCAACAAATGTTGAGATGACTGTTTATTCTAAACACAGCAATGAGGCTGCAGTGCAGTTTACTGACTTTCATAAACTCAGTTTACAATTTAGAATATATTCGGAACTAAAGTTCTTATTTCTCTGATGATTCTTCATCTGCATTGACCTTCTCTTTTTGGAGCCACATAAATGCTGACTTTGCTGTGCCATCTCCACTCTGTTGGGAAAAGCAAATGAAGGTAGCCCAGACAAAGCCACAGAGCCCAGTGTAAGCTGTTCGCAGGTGAACAGGGACCAAAATGAAGTTTGACAGCTGTGTTGGAAGGAGAGAGAGCTCAGTTAGTGCTCCAGGCATTGTCAGGTCTTACACCTACACACCCAACAAGTCCACTGACTTCGCACTGGGTTATGTACACTACGAATGCATCAGATGGCGTTTTATGAGGAAGAAAGGCTCACTGAGTTACCCGAACAACTCACCTGCACAAACGGCCAGTACATCAGTCCTGTCTGAAATGAAAATGAATCATTTGTTATTCTTATGGACATCAACCACAACGATTCACTTTTTCTTAACGCATTTAGTGAAGACTAGAACATATCTGAGTAAAGGTAACAAAAGCTGTTCAAATGTAAATTAAGTTGCTTAACTAACAGGCTGTAATATTAAACTTCTAGTCATTTTCATGAGCCTCTATGCTGGGATTTTCTCAAACACATTATTCTAACTCATTTTAAATACAAAACCCTCAGCATAGTTAAGTCTTCATAGTCACCTGACACCAGATACATAACCACATTTACCAGATGGGTGAACAAATGTTTAAATATGTGAACATTTGTTTCAGCCATGAATGAAAAATACCACTAAACACTATTTATTTCACACTTGCAATGCTCCTTCTAGTTACTCATAAATGTAAAGCTTTTTTGCAAAAAATCAATGGATAATTTACTCATAGAACATAAGGTCAATAGAAACCTTATGTTTTGATAGGATACAGTGGGCACTGTTTTTAGAATCATCCTCCGTAGGAATAAAAATAATCCTTTTCTATCCTACCTATATAGTTCCACAGTGTGAAGAGAAATTCAGATTACATCACAGTTTCTCATCCTATTATATTTTTCCTGCTAATCTGTCTTTCTTCATGCGCTTGAGAAATCTTTAAAAGTCTTAATTTGCTCAGCTGAGGCAGTACGAGTAATTTTTTCCTGTGTATGTAGAAATGCAAACGGAACCCAGCTATTTATACCAAAGTCATCTTAAAACAAGGGATTGTGTTTCTGAAAGTGAGAAGACTGTCACTGTAAAGTACAGACTGAAAATGATTCCTAAAAAAGATGTTTCTATAACTGATTTTAACAGGTGTTCAGTGTTTGTGTAAGTGTTGTCAATGGCATTACCAACTAAACACTGGTGTATGGGCACCATATTTCTTAAGATAAAATGTAGTACAATTTTAATCAGTGTTGTATTGTAGGGCTCTCATTCAGAGTTGGGTGCGAGTGTTACATATATAAACAGTGCACATTTTAAAAATAGCATCATTTCACCCATCTGGCAGCAGTGCCTGCTGCAGACTACCCTGACTTCAGGTGACTGCTGGTACTTACAGCTTCCTTCCTATGCATAATCAATTAATGGAGTGAGAGAAAGGCTGCTGGAGGAAGGAATATTTCAAATATTTTATCCAATAATTTTTTTTTTTTTTGCTTAGCTGGGAGATAAGCGAATGGCTTGCCTCACCTTATATGTATTCCAAAATTTCTTTCTACAGTCTGAAAAGATGTCCTCTTTCCTCTGAAGGATGCTCATACCTAGTGGCAAAACATTTACAACAATCAGAAAAACTGCACAAATTAAACGTTCCCTTTTTTAAAATGATATCCCAAACTCTTCTCAAAATATATTACAACAGCGTTGAAAGAAAAGCTGATTATCATTACAAAGAAAAAATGCCATTCCAGCTCCCTAACAGTGCTACATCATCTCTCGTCCCTTGACTTGGCTCTCTTGACACCACAGATCAAGTGGAATATACTGTGTAGGTGCTGTATCGTATCTGGGCCACTGCCACGTAAGTCACCAGTGGTATGGCAGTGGCACAGATACGGCAAAAATACCTTTTACACCCATGAGACAGGCAGAATAAGGCATTCTGCACATCGTTGAATTGCCAGAAGCGGCTCAGATCCTTGAAGCAGTTTAGGTGCCTACAGACCACTGAAGTCAATGGAAAAGGGCACCTATTTCTATTTCTTTTTCATTTCAGCCATAATCAACGTGATTTTTTTTTACCTTCACAAATATCTACATCAAGTCCAAAATCTAGAATTTACAAGCAGAAGTGTTTCAAATCCTACTCCTTTACCCCTCCACACCCAGTGTTCCAAAATTTTAAATTC
>VXBO01001564.1:117812-215347 GCA_013400135.1 Rhinoptilus africanus | reverse complement strand
CCCCCTCCGGGGCTACGGGCCCGCCGCGGGGATTCGAACACGCCACGCATCCCTCGCCGCTCCGCTCCCCGGCGGGAGTCGGGAGTCGGCCGCCGCCTGGGCCGCGCTCACCGCGCATGCGCCGGTACCTGTCACCTCCGTTCCCCCNGTGGCGGCTCCGCCGGGGCTGCCGGCCCGCCTCCTCCCGCGGGGGCTGTGCCGCACGGCCCGGGTCAACTTTGCCTCACGGAGCCTTGGGGCACCGGGGGAGCCCCCGGGGCTGACCCTCGGCCGCGGCCCCTCTGCGAACGGCTCCTTGTGTGTGTCCGGATCTGTAAAAAGTCTGAATAACTATCCGGAAATGCTTTACGAAGGGGAATTTTTTTTGTTTCCTTAAAAAGAAGATGGAGCTTATTTCCTAGGGATGTTAGCCTTCAGCAGGACAGTAGAGAAAATATTGCATGACTTTTTTTTTTTTTTTCTTTTTTCCATTTTGTACTGGAAATGTTTGCTGCCCTGTTTGCTCTCTTCTGTCCAGTGTATGGTACAAAGCAAATATTGATTCTGTAATACTATAAGTGACAAAACTTATTTTGCCTTTGTCACTGTGAGCCAGTCAGAATCTGGTAGGGTAACCTGGGACCTGCCACGCTTCTGGTGGCTTTGGTGGCACCTGCTGTGCTTCGGGAGAGCTGCCCTAGAAGTGAGGAGGGAATGGCAGCCTGCACATGGGCATCACCGCTGTTGCATGTCTTCAAGGACAGCACACACTTGAGATAATCGATACTTCATGTGCTTAAGAGTTGTTAGTGCATCGTTCCCCTTCGTATCGTCTGCTATATGCAGCGTGTTCAGTTTTAATGTAATCTTTGAAATTGTCTAGAGAAGTTTGAATGGTAATTGCTCTAGTAACATGAATAGTGAGGAAATTCGGGGAGTATCTGATGTGGTTAATGAGTTGGTAGCAAAATGGTTTGATATATTACAATCCACAGGAAGAACACAGTGTTAAAGAGTATTTGGTATCCTTTAAAGCTTAAGTTCTTTACTAGTGCTGACAAAAGTTACAGTGATTGCTGCTTGTTGGAGATATATATGTATTGTTCTATGTTCTGTATGCTAGTTTGGAATATGGTCTTTATCAACTGGACCCAGGCAGAACAGTGGTACAATATGCAGTTACTTAAAGCAGGAACATCAGTACAGGGTGGGTGTTTGTCTTGTAGTACTGACAAAGTCCTTATAAACTTTGTTTGACTAGGTCATTGTAAGAAGTAATAAAAACACTATGTAAAAACTAAATACCTAAATTTCTTAACAGAATAAAAGTCCATATTTTGCTTATTTGTATTCTCGATGTAAGGAATAGTCTGTAATGGTGAGGGCCGTGCAAAAACTTGCATGCCAGATGTATGCAAATAGATGTGTATAAAGAATTCTCATTTGTTTTACTTCCTCTCTTATATATCATGGCTTTTTTGCCCCACATATGATAACAGCTGTAGTCCTCTGGGTAATAAAACGCCACAATACAATTATTGTCTTCTAGCCAGTTAGCAGTTAGTGCCCTCCTGAAATACTCTTTCATTAAGATTACTGTAAATCTGTACAATCTGCACTATATCTAGTCTTGAGCATGATATATAAGAAGTCTTCTCCCAAAATAAATTTGAAGTTAATCCAAGTTGGTATATATTTATCCTCAGAGAATGTGTGTATACTTACCTTGTGCTTATTTAAGTATTATCATAATACATAGGAGACTGTCTTTTATTTAAACCATGGATTCTCCCCTCCTTATATATTTATACACATAGCTTATGGGGATGCTAGTGATAAGTACTTTTAAACTTGTATTAAAATTTGTCAAAATTTAGTATTTTTCATAACAAATAAGACATTTTGGTAGAATCGCCTAATTAGCATGGTGACATTGAATGACTACAGGTTACTGCAAATGGAAAAAATTGCACAATAGGATTGTGTGGAAACTGCTGTAGAATCTGACACACAGGTGTGCACACCAGCAATCTCATAGCTTGAATTTGCAAATTATCCTTGTTTTATCAGACAAATGTTTTAGTGTTTTTTTAATGTAGTATGTGTCATAAGTGCCGTAATTAGAACGAATTTTATCTGAAATACAGAAAACTTTTTTGGAGTGAACTTGAAATTTAAGTTCTTCTGGAAGCCTATGTTACATTTCAGAAGTTTGGCTAACAGATCTATGATTTATTGCCCTTCCTCCCCCCCCGGCCCCCCCAGTATATTTTGATGGAAGGGACCTATCTTCTGAAGGATTTTAACATTTTAAGTTGTAAGTTAAGTGACTTTGGTAAAATAGGGCAAATTCTTTCCTTGTAACTTCTTGTAGTCTCTACAGTTTTCCCTAAACATGAAAAAATTGTTTTTGTTTCTTGCTCAGCCTGTGACTTTTGTCTTTTGTTACTGTATTAATTATCACAACATCCTGGTAACTTTACGGAAAACTCAATTTGTGACAGCAGACCTGCATGCAAATACCGCTGCGTGTCAGGGAAATGATAAAAATTTAAAGAGCAAATACCTATAGGCAGAAGCCTCGTGGTGACAAAGTACACTTTCACTCAAGCCTAACAGTCATGAAGTGGCTGCTTTTTTATTTGTTATCTAAAACTTTCCTTAGCCTGGAGAATAAACACGCTATTCTTTTGGCTAAAGAATACTGATATTGTTTGAGATTAATTTACTGTTGGGAACAGTTTTTGATTGTAAAACTTTCTTCTAGACAAATGTAGAGCAAAAATGAGGCACACTTCTCATGGAATACTTAATGAGCTACACCTGTAAGTTTCTTTGCACACACAGTAGTTTATGTAGATGGTTCAAAAAGCATCCCTTTCTTACATTAGGAGTACACCCACAGAAATGCAAACCCAAGATTGAAAATCACTGGTATATGAAGCAACAGTCTCCTTTTTTAACTTATAATTAACATTCAGTCTTATCACAACTGGAGAATGGCCCCTTATCCTTCCGCAGGTGCCAAGTGACGCTGAGGTGTGACATACTGCCTATAAAACCTGAAACAGTTTACAGTTCAAAGTACATAAAAAAATAGTAACAGATAAGTTGCAAAATAGGGAAGTAACCACAAATCAAACTTATTGCAAGTTAACCTTGGTGAATTGGATTAACACATTTTGAAGGCAACAAGCAATAAATGTCAAAGTAGGGTAGTGAATGTCAGGGTCTTTGAAGGGCTTAAGGAGGCAGGAGGTGTCAGGATGCTCAATGGACACCTTGAGGGAAGAAGCTGTGGCTGGTGCCTCCTCAGAGCTTGAAAGGACATTACATGTCTTGTAATCCATCTGGTCAAAGGATTGCCGAATTGTGATCGGGGTCAGGTCCTGTGACACCAGGGGAATAACTGAGTGCAGAAATACAGTATTTAATGCAGCTGTTTTAACCCTCTCAAAAAGTGTGTTGTCCTGTGGTTCAGGGGGTGGTATTCAAGAATTCATCCACCACTCTTTTTAAAATAAGTTCAGGAACACGAAAACAGTATTGTTTATTCCTGATCGGATGTTATACACACTTGATCTCATTTACAGACAAAAATAAAGCAATGCGCTACTTTATTATGGCATGTTATTATAGTGTTTTCAGAAGCCTTTCTTAACTAAATGATTCGTTGCTGCAACTTTGCCACACCTATCTTTCTTGCTGCTTAAAATAAGTAGATAGTCTTCTGCTTCCCACCTCCATGCCCTTACTAATGTGAGCAGAGGAGGAAGCATATATAAAATTCAGCATGCAGCAGTAAAAGGGGTATTTTTGCTTCTCGTAATTCAAAGGAGAAAATAAGTTCCTGCGTATCCACTTAGCAATTGGAAAAAAAAAAAACAGAAGGGATTAATTTATCAGTTAAACCCCCATCAGAATTCAAAGACTTTCTGTATTTCATAGTATTTTATGGTGGTTAGTGTAACTTATTAGGACTTTTAAAACTCTATTTTATGTATTTATTCTGCCACCTTATTGGCAGAAGGGTTTCAAGCACGTGTAATTACTAATAAGTGAGACAGGATGAGTCACAAGGTAAACGTGTGCAGGGTTTAATATCTGATATAATTTTAGCAGGTGAATTTTGTCTTAGTAACAAATAAAAGCAGCTCAGAGCCCTTCTTGTAATGCATCTCCATCTTATGTCCTCATCTACAACAGATCTGTTTGAATACTTGCATGCGATGCTGAGGAAGGTTGGAGCAAATGACTGCTTTCCAGCCATTGATTGTGTTTTACAGCAACCTGAATTAAGTATGTGAGATAGTCACAATCAGTGAATTATGTCTAGTCAATTACTCCCTTAAAGGCTATCAGGAGCAAACCTGATTTTTTATTTTTTTAATTAAGTAAGATTCCTTTTCAGAGTTTCTTTGATGTGGTACGACTCTGGAAACCACTGAAAGTGTATGGAAATATTCCTAGTGATCATATTTAGGTTTTTCTTCTGGCTATATATATTGTATTCTGAGTATCAAATGCTTGCAGTGTGTGTATTATTATTTTTTTAATCTCTGATAAGGTCTTGAACTTTCTGTATTTGTACTGCTTTTTCAGTCAGTGCTTCATTAAGTTGTGGCACTCATAGCCAATGGACATTGTAGAAGCTACAAGCGTAAAAACCCATTTATTGCTAAATGCTGGGAGTTCTTGTGGGAAGAATATTACTGAATACTTACACTCTTCTTTTGTTCTTCCCCCAAACGTTTGTTACTGGCCACTTCTAAAGCAACAGAATACAGGGAGCTATCAATCTTGGTTTGATCCAGTGTGACCATGCCTGGCTACTGATTCTTTTAGCCACCTACCACTTGCTATAATATGAGTTAAATCTCTAAGTATTTTGGTAAAAATAGTCTTTGAACATATGGTAACTCTCAACTTAGTTTTTTTTCTTTCCTTGATCAGTCCTCCAGATGAGAATAGTGTAAAATTCTCATGTAAATTAATCCCAACACCTTCCGTGATTAAATTTGCTTTTGTGTCGCATCTGCATGAGCAAATGTATGTGCCTCTGTGGCATGTGTTTCCATCAGCAGGGATGGAAAGCACGTACAGGCCTTTAAGAATACGATTTCTCAAATACTGTAGCAGACAAGCTGTTACATCCTTGCAGTGTAGGTAGTGTAAGTTTAAATATTAAACTTGTTTTGGATTCTGTTTCTTTTGAAACAACCACCATCTCTTACCCTAGCACACACACACCCTCCCCACCCCCCCTTAGCAGCAATCTAAAGGGTTAACTACTAGAGGCTTTGGTATGTGGGCGATCTTTTGAAAAGGGTTGATGTTGAATTTATGGAGGCTATCTATGCTTACCATGCGTTTGGGAAGCAGAGGAAGGGAGAAGAGACTCTAACAGGGCACCTGAGCATCCTAGGTTTTTTGCTGTCTGATGTGATGACTCTTATCAGTGGTGTTACCTTCTGCCTTCCTTTTGGGGTATATTTATTTTTCAAATACAGTTTAATATCGATCACTATAGGTAAATCAGACTCTGCCAGGTGATACCCGTCACATTCTCTGGAAGTTTCTAGGCAGCATCTAATCTTTAAATGGATAAATGTTCCTGTCCAGGTCTCTTATGTCAGTGTCACAAGATTCTGCCAGGCTTATTGGGTTACAGTTCATAAAAGAGACTTCTTCAAAGCAAAAGCAGTTCTTTGGAAAATACTGCTTACTTGTCACTGGTTGAGGGAAAGTAAATTCAATGGTTTTTGAAGCTTTTCTATCCTGACAGATGCTTTAACAAGTATCTCTTGTTACCTGGTTGCAGCAGTGAGATCAGGGTGTTTCACCTGTTATGTGTAGCTAGAGGGCTGCAACTGCTGGAAGATAGATCTTCTCTGCCTGTCAGTTTCTTAAGCTGCCTGCTGCAGGTCAGTTTTACTCTTTTGTCTAGTTAAAGGGCATCTCTCCAACAGGTTAAGATTAAGAATTGGTGTAAGGGTACTAGAAACAGGAAAAAAGAGATTCACAAGAGTATTTGGATTAGATGTTTTCTCGTCTGTTTTGAAAACTGCTGTTGTAAAAGTTTGACAGGGAAACTTGAATGGGGAAATGTCAGGTAAGACTGCCATTTTATTTCTGCCTTTGCCAGAGCAGTATTAAATGATATCTTTTTGTGTTTCATAGGTAAGAAATGTTGTTTTTCTAAAGCTCTTCTAGGGATTATTATTTCAATACGTTTGAATATGTCTTAGTTGAACTGGCAATCTGAAAAAAACAACCAAACAAAACTGTCAATTTATGCAGATTTTCTCCTGAATTTATGTCAAAATGCTCAGTGACCCAGAACCTGCCTTGGTTAAATTTTGCAGTGTTTAGCTTCCCAAACAACTTATTTTCTAGACGTAAATTTCTTGTGAGAATAGTACTGTACTTATCCACAAGGTAAGTTGTTGGCGAGTGGTTTTGGTTTTTTTACCTTGTTACTATTTTGGCAGAGTGGCTAGGTTTTCTGTTCATTTGTTTTTTAATGAGAGTCTATACATCATGAGAGCTGACTGTGGCATCAGCTCGACTGAGGATATGGTAGTGGATTTTTCGGTGCAGAAACATGAGTTCTCAGGTGAAGTAAAAGGATAATTTCTAAATGAGATTTGCCACTGAAAGACTTGTGATTGTATTTGGGGTAGCAATGTGTTTTCCATACTCTGTAGAAAGATTAGGGTGTCCTTTAGCAGGTTTTTTATTTGTTTTGGGTGATGTGTGTTTGAGTTTTTTTAAATTTTGGATAGGACTGCATGTGAATTTTTACATTTAAGGGAATAGTTGAAGTTTTATTGCTGGTGTAGAATGGTTATGTGGAAGAAAAGATGGTTCAGTTGGGCTAAAGTGGCACATACTTAATCTTTTAGCTAAAGCATTATAATGAGCACTTACTTGAATACCTTGCACTTTTCAAAGTCTTCTTACCTTCTGATGCTCTTTCATTATTCATTAGAAAATGTTCTGACTTTTCTTGTGGAGAAAAAGATTTGATCTATCAATGATAAAATCCACATCACAATCGAGTTTTCTTTTTGATTATTTTAGGTTAATAGTATGTTCTTATTTTGTATATTTTGAATTTAGGATATCCAACATATTGTTACTTTTAAATGAGTACACACAGACTAATTAAAAGAACATGGCTGATACATTAATTGGTATTGAGGATGTTGTGGGGATAGTAGTAAGATAAGTGTTTTTTGGTATCTTTCCCTGAAAGATGGTCGACCCTACTCTAGCAGAAATGGGAAAGAATCTGAATGAAGCAATGAAGATGCTAGAAGACAATCAAAGGTATGTGCAAATAATAACAACTACAAAACCAATAGCTGTTTGTGCTAAGGGGAGGATTATTAATGTTGCTGCCGTTAACCTGGGAAGAACTCATTTTCCTAGTAGTTTAAGGTCATATTGTCATTCTAAAGCTTGCACCTATACAAATCACCTTTGTTGCTCAAATGATGGGAATTTAAAAATAAATGTACATATTTTTATGCGTTTGGTACTATTCAGAGCAAGTCCAGTGAGTGTTTTCTTTCAGAGATGCTAGATTTCTTATTGTAGTGCAAGTAACTTTTAATTTGTATATATATGAGACTTCTGTAAGTTTGACATTTTCTGTTAAAGAGCTAAAAAACCAAAACATAGGAACTCTTTAATTCAGTCTGAGCTAAACTGTTGTGTTGGTCTTATCCTATTTATTTGTGAAACTGTTGCCAGTGAAATAGATTGCAAACATGTCAGTATATATTTCCGCAAGTCAAAGTCAACTGCATATTTGATGTTATAAACCGCAAACTAAATGCATAGTTTATTCTTATGTCTTTAACTTAGAAAAGTGGAGGAGGAAAATGAAAAGAAGTATGCACGGAAGGATATTCCTGGACCACTCCAAGGCAGGTAGGCAACAACAATTTTTATATAATGCTCTTTATTTTTCAGAATCCGTGAAATACATTTAACATGTTTGTTTTCCAAGCAACGTCTGTGTTAATGCAAACATGAACATATACCATGTCAGGCAAAAAAGGTTATCATCATACCAACTATGTCCATACTCATGTAGGAAAAAGAAAAAAATATTACTTGTCCTTGGTGACTGAAATTTTGAATTGTTGGAATCTATTGAAGTATTGGTACCTACAGCCGTGATTGAGACTTAAAGTAAATATGGATAAACTTGTGCTATAAGATAAAGATTCACTAAAACATCCAGATTAAAAAAAAACCCCTGAGACTTACAAAGTAGAAAACCTTAAAAAAAAAACCCAAACCAACAAGCCAAGACCCACAAAACAGAAACAAAACAACCCCCACACCACCACCTTTTCTTCTAGCTGTCTTAAAAAATTATAGGAAGCTCTTGCCCATGAGGCAGCTAAGGTCATTGTACCTGAAAACTAAGTTTTAAATTGATTGCAGCCTCTTTGGAGGCCAATCCTGCAGGAGCCCAAGCTAGTACTTCAGAAAGTATTGCAAAATCTATTTGAGTTTTTTGTGTATGTAAAGAAAACTTGTTTTTTGAGTGGAGATGCTGAATTACCTTTTTTAAGACTAAAAAGCAATTTCAGCTGTCAGAGTGTAAGTTCTTATACTACTGTAAGTTTTAGTTGGAATTATACAAGTTGAAGCGTCATGGGTCTCTTCTAGTTTTACCGTGTTAGAGTGCATCATGTCAGAAATCTGATGTAGCTTTTGTTTGTCAGAAACTATTTGTAGGTAATTGTTTGAGAGATGCTGAGTTTGTGAGCTGAGGGTGGATCACGTAAAGAGAAATTCGGATCCTTAGCTATTACTTTGCTATGTAGCAATAAGCAATTAAACATTGTCACATCAAAATTTTCAGTTCAAACTTTCAGATTTCAATAGATTTGGTTTTCTGTGGGCCTGAGTTCATACTTAGTGAAGTGTCCTACTATGATTTAGTAGGGGTTTGAATTCATGATCCGTTTTTCTGAGGGCAAGAAACCATTTTTGTTGATATACTCAGCATTCTGTGAAAACGCAGTGTTGTCTTAGTGTCTTACCACGCAGTGTTCCAAATGGCCTCTTCGTTAGATCCTGGTACTCTGGTACTTACCTTTTTTCCTTTTTTTTTTTTTTCGTTGTGTTGCTTTTGTTTTCCCATTGCCGGTATATCAGTGGCCAAGATATGGTGAGCATACTTCAGTTAGTTCAGAACCTGATGCATGGAGAGGACGAAGAGGAAACTTCACAGGCCTACCGGTAAAGCGAATATGAACTATTGTATGTGGAAGATAGTAGAATTTATACATTTAAGTGTTTTAAAGTGTAAGGATATTGTGCAACCTTGTAACTTCTTAAATGCAACTTACATTATGTAGTCAACCAGAATAATGCATTAGGCTTGGCTTTCTTAAAATTATAAAGCTTTCACTACTAATTACTAAATTGAATTATACGAGGGAATTGTAATCTGCAGAAGATTATTGAAAACTAACATTTGAAAAGCAGCTTGGAGATTAAAAAACCAAAACCAAACAAACAAGCCCCAACAAACAAAAAAACCCTGCAACAAACTAATGGAAGCTATGCCTCTAAAGTTTTTCATAAGTGTCCTGAGTTTTCTCTGCAGGAGGAGAGAAAGGTGTTTAATGCACTTTAAAGTCCTGCTGCAGAGAAGGTGCTGAGTCCCAGCTCCTGCTACCTGATTGCCTAAAAGAGACGCTGCGGTGTTACTGTGAGCAGCTTGGCGAAGCGCAAGCGCTTTTGTCTGCACTGTCATTTCAGTACGTAATACACGATGGCAGGAAGGTGGCATACTGTACTTCTCTCTGATAAGTATTTAAAATTGCACGTCAACAAATTCTGCCACTTTACAGTAGAAGCACACAAGCCTAAAATTGCTGTCATGTTCATGACTTGTATTTAGTTGGCTGTTACTCTCTTCTGGTTTGCAGACTTCAAAACGTTGGTGAACAGGGTCACATGGCTCTGCTGGGACATAGTTTGGCCGCTTATATATCAGTGCTGGACAGGGAGAGACTGCGAAAACTTACAACAAGGATCCTTTCTGATACCACGCTCTGGCTCTGCAGGCTTTTCAGGTGAGTCACTGTGAGTAACTTATGTACGACTAGGTGGTGATAATTGTTTAAACATATGTGTGACTGGACGGAGGATGTCAACAAAAGAAACCCCTGTGCCACAAACTTAAGAATATTCTTTAAAAAGTCTGAAACGCATCACAGAATTAAAAAAAAAAAAACAAAAAAACCAAAGAGACTGCTTTTTGAATGGCAGGAACTTAACAGTAACATGATTGCCATAAAAATCCTTTTATAAGGGCTATATGGTGGAGCTAAGGGCCCAAATACAGTTGCAGACATACAGCTGGTCAAACACAACTAAATTGTTTCTTGAGACATACGCTATGTTGCTGAGGCTTGGGGTGCTTCCTGTTTTAAAAAGACGTTTTCAGTTAACTTCTTTTCTCTTCCTGGATCTGGTTTATACTGTAATCTTTCTGTATCTTTCAGAAAATCTTGCCAGTGCTACTGAAGAGAGGATAAATCTTTTGTGCAGTGCAAGGTGGAATGCTAAAAATATAACTGAAGTTAACCCAAATTTAGTTGTTAGAATTACAAAGGATTATTTCTTACGTTGACAGGCTTACTTCTATCAGAGTTATTTTAGAAAGTCAATTATTATCTTTATCTGTCTTTGACTTAAAGATGTTGAAACCCTGTGCAATGATGAAATTTGAGAAGTTGCAGATAATCCAGCTATTTTGACAAATGTATGTTTATGTAGAGAGCGTGTCAGCAATGTTTCTAAATGGCATGGCTAACAAGAAGAAGTATTTCTGTTTTGAATCACATATTCAATAACATTGTGATTTTGTGATTAATGGTGAGTATCTGTTGGAGTGTGGTCCCCAAAGTTTGGTGACCCATGGGCAACAGCCTTGAGCAAATACCCTGCTGTGATCTGCTTCATGCTTCTTGTCGGTTTATGTAGCTCTGAGCAACACTAGAGGAATTTCCTTTTGCCCACGTTAAATCACACAACTGTTGTGTAAAGGTGAAGTAGGTGTTTGTATGTGGGTCAGTCTGGAGTTCAACTCTGGAATACTCGGCAGTATTTGTGTGTCAGAGAGTCTGTGGTAACCTAAGATATTTCAGGGCCTTTATGTAAATTTGTTGATAAATGCCACTCTTAAATTGTGCGAGACCACTAACTTATGTGTTGCACAAAAAAATTTACAAGAAAAATCTAGTTTGCAAGTTGCTAAATAAATTGACACACCTACTACTTGTACTGTTGCTGTTTCCTTTTCTATAGTTGAGACAGCTGAGCGACTGCCCTCAGTGTGGAACAGTCACACCTTGTCTCTTCTTTGGTTACTATACTCCTGTTTCTTGGCTATAAATGTTAATGTGCTGAGCTGAGTTTGATTCTTACAAGGGTTAAAAAAGGCAGGGGAGGAGCAGATTCACACCCCCAAGGGAACATGCCTAATAAATCAGATGGAAGGCAAAAATAAAATCATTAAAATATTTCTGGGGAAAAATATACTTCATTTATGTAACTCACGTATTGAAAACATCTGTAAAACTCTCTTGCAGTGTGCTGAATAGACTGTACTAAATTGTGGTCTTATTTTCAAACTCTAAAATACTAATATCGTAATTTTGGGTACTACGAAATATCTTGGTTTGTGATTTCCTAATAAAGTTTCCAAGTTTCTGCTCATTTACTTTATTTCATGTGTCTCATTCCAAATTTTACTAACTTAACTTCAAGAATGTCAGGTTGCATTCTCTTGAAAACTAGCAGTCCAGAATTTATGTATATATGAAACCCAGATGAAGCCTTTCGTGTGTTTCTTCCCCCATTCCACTCTTGGTAAGCAAGGTTTTGAACACTGTAAAGGAAATCCTTAGGAACCCAGATGTTTTTTCTTTCTTTCTTTATCTCCGAGTCTAAATGAAAATATATACTAGGCTTCCCTCATTAATCCCAGCCTGTGTCGTCAGAGTCTTCTACTGTACTTTGTTCTGGGAAAATAGAAGGGTTTTTTCATCTGTTGTCTTTGTGCTCTTGTGAGCTCCTTCACTGATCAGTGTTATTCTAGTCACTAAACTGGTTGTTAGTTTTGTTGGTCATATTTACTTGGCTTTTCTTGCAGGTATGAAAATGGATCAGCATATTATCATGAAGATGATCGTGAAGGTCTCCTAAAAATATGCCGACTTGTTATTCACACACGCTATGAAGATTATACAGTAGAAGGCTTTAACGTGCTGTATGCTAAGCAGCCTGTTGTATACATTAGTTCTGCAGCCAGAACAGGCTTGGGCCAAGCTCTCTGCAATCAGGTAAGGTGAACCAGTTGGGGTTTTACCTGGAAGTAGAACTTACCTGGCTTCGTATTGCCTACTTGAAATTTAGATTTTAAAAATATATTCCAACTTTTCCTGCAAGAGTCTGGTATTTGCAGCACAGTCTGGTACATTACTGGCAGCAGTCTTGTAAATTGGTAGGGGCTGGTGAAAGTTTTCCTTTAGATCCATGTGTCTGCCTGGAACTTCCACTGTTAAAAGTGAAGCTTCTTCCAGATTTTTCCCAGTGCTACTCTGTTGACTGAATACATGTATCCCAAGCAAGCTGAGCAGGCTCTTTCTGCAGCTTTCCTGTTTCCACACAATTGCTTGATCAGTGTTCCCCATGAGCAGATTCCCTTCATCCTCGTTGCTTCTTTGCCTTTCTATGGATATAGTAGAATTTTATAGCTTATACAGTTATATACATTTCTAAGATTTAGGATGATATGTCTGCCTGTTGAAAACGGTATGAAAAGAGGCGTTCTGAAGAATGAGGAGTGAGCTTTGGCCTCAAAAAAGATGATTTTAGGACAAGCATAACTTTGGTGATTTTGAAAACTTACTTTTCCCCATGGTAGAAGCAATAGTGATGTGACTTAACAGCAGCACAACAGGGGGTGGGAGGGGATGGGAGTCTGAGGTGAAACCAAACTTTGATGCCAGACAAATATCTACATGCTAGTAATACAAAAATGTTATACAGTGTGTTGGTATTGCTTTAGTAATTGTGATTCCCAACATAACAATAAAAGATAGGCAAAGAAAGCAAAGTCCATGCTGGGTGTAACCTCAGCAGCTGTATGGGACCATATATTTAAATCAAAACCATTTGTTTGAAAAAAAAAAATTGTGTGGCCCAGAAAAAAAAAAGGATTGAGCGGAGGATATTTTACAGGGCACGGGTATCTGAATAGAAAAATTGAATTCAATTGATGTGCTAACAAAAAGTTGACTTTCTTTTTTCCACTTTCTCCTGTGCTTTCCTTTCTCTACTATTAATTTGATTGTAGGTTTTAGCAGGAAAATTAGTTTATAATGCAATGTCCAGCTTTCTATTGTCATGTTTACTATGTCTTGTGTCACTCTGTATATTTCTGTGAACGCTTGCAATGAATATGTCTCAGTTGTTGAAATTCCATCATTTTTATTGCAGCTAGGGTTGCCCCTTTCTTGCATGTGCCGTGTGCCTTGTAACACTATGTTTGGATCTCAACACCAAATGGTAAGTTTGTCTTTCTTAAAAGCTCTTTTGGGGTTTTTTCCCTTTTTTTTTTTTTAAAGCCTCATTAAATGAATGTCAAGTTGTTAGGAAAAGCTTATTAATGTACTTTTTCAACCTCTAAGTCTTCCATGTTCTAGCTGTACAAATCATAGATTGAAATCTTCTAAAAAGCTAGTAGCTTCTATCTTGGTCTTGTATTTTGCAAGCTACTTTTAATGGCGCATAGTAGGATTCTCTTTAATCCTGAGATTTGTAGAATATGTGTAGTCAGAGGTACGTTTACAGACTGCATGATATATTTGTGTTGTATTTTTCACAAATGGTTTATCTAACCTTCAGGTTATTTTACCTTTGAGAAGAAGGTAAAGCCACAAAGACATTAATAATGGCTTCCAGAGCTTCAGAATGCTGTCCGTTTTCACTCCTAACACATTTTTCCTGTTCAGCAGAAACAGTTCTGTGTTGTTTGACAGACATGTTTGTAAATAATTCTCTTTTTCTTACTGATAACAGGATGTTGCTTTGTTGGACAGATTGATTAAAGATGACGTTGAGTCTGGAAAACTGCCTTTGTTGCTTGTGGCCAATGCTGGTAAGTGCTATGGACAAACAATAACAAAAAAGGCACAGTTTCCACAGTTTCACAAATATGTTTAAAATCGAAAATTAAAATATATTTTCTTAAACAGCTTAATGGCTGCGTGTCAAGAAATATCAGGAAATATCTAATGACCACACAATAATTATCTGTCTAGAGGGGGTTTTATTTAACTGAGTCGGAGCGTACTGCTACAGTTCTGCTTATGTCAGTTGATATATTAATATGACTAGAACTTATTTTAGTGAGTGTAAATCTCTTGTTGAAAATAAGTTTCAAATTAACACTTCAGAACTTTTTGATGGATGTGCCATCAACTTTAGCTTTAAAAATGTATTTTTCTTCTAGCTAATTAAACGGAACTGCTCATGAACAAAATTTGTTTTAAGTATGAATGAAGGAGGTAACTCTTACTTGCTTTGGACTTGGAAAAATATCTGAGATGTTAATCTTGGTTTAATTTCCTTTAGTTGGGGGTCATACTTCAAACACATTAAAAATGTCTTCATTTTGTACCTGAGGCTGCTGAGTCTTTGAGTGCCTTGGACATTTAAGGGTGTTTTTAACATATATTGACAAGCAAAATGAGTATCTTTATTTTTTCTGTCTGGAATTCCAGCTGCTTGTAAGTCACGATCAACCAGATACAAATACTGTGCAAACATCCTCTTTCCTGCTCTTGTGTGACTTTTTGACAGGTCCTTTTGTGTAGAATCCTAGCTTACATGCTTATCCTTTGTGATTGCCTTTTTTTCCTTTCCAACAAAGGGACACCAGGTGCTGGGCACACAGATAAACTTGGCCGACTGAAGGAACTTTGTGAGCAGTATAATATGTGGCTCCATGTAGAAGGGTATGAAGCTTGCAATTTATTTCTGTTTTAACTGTATTCATTAAAAAGCCTGACTAACGGACAGCACATAATTTTACAGCTAAGCAGCTAGTAGAGGGCTGTAGGACCATGTTTATTTTTGCCATATTAAGCATTTTATATGGTTATGATTTTGTCACTGTATGAGATACTGATTTTTTTTTTTTTTACATATACAGGAATAATTAATTGGAGTGATTATTTCAGCAGGGGTTAGTGGTTACTTTTACTCAGATGGTAATCTTATCTGCTCTGGCTTTGAAGAACTTGGAATAAAAATTAAAAGACCTTATAGGGACAAGTCAGGAGACATTACACAGTTATCATTGAGAATGAGAAAGGAGAAATTATATGAGTGTGAAAGAAATGACACTTTAATTAAGGTTGTCAAGACAACTGCTGCAAGTGCAGTGTGCAACATAACTGGGAGGAGGATCAAACTAAGAGGAAAAGACGTTCCAATAACGTAGACAATACTAATGAAGACTCCATTGCTCTAAGATTACTTTTTTGTTGAGCCTGGAGTAGAAACTCTGGTTCCCCTGATATTTCGATTTATAGTGTTAATTTGCATGCTATTTATTTCTGATACCAAATTGATGCTGAATTATGGGTAAGGCTTTGGGAGATGATTTCCCCAAAGGCCTGGACTAAAACGTCTTTAGATTGAAATGGATTTTTACTTCTGGGTTTTAAATCTTGGAATACCAAGAAGCAACATCTACTGCATTCGTAATGAAAAACATGCAAACAAAAATTACCTGCCTTTATACATCAACATTAAATATTTAAACTGAAGATCTAAATGTTATCTTTTAATACATATTTAATATGTGCTAAAACCGCTTTATTTTTCTAGTGTGAATTTGGCAACTTTGGCTTTGGGTTATGTCTCCTCATCTGTACTGGTACGTTTTACTATATCTAGAAATGTAACAATGTGCTCTAGATTTTAAGGTCATGATCTAATAAAAATATTTATGGCTTGTATTCTGCTTATTATAATAAAATTCAGGCTGCTACAAAGTGTGACAGCATGACTCTTACTCTGGGTTCCTGGCTGGGTCTCCCAGCTGTACCTGCAGTGACGCTCTACAGACATGAGGATCCGTCTTTGGTATGTTTAACTTCTCAGCCATTATTCTCAAGATCTTGAGACTGTAATTTTGATCATGTCGTAGTGTCTTGTTCTTCATAAGCATCTAAATTATAATTTGCAAAACCTCCCCTATTTAAGCTGTGACATATTCCATAAGCTGTCAATAATGGAATAATTTAAGAGGGGTTAACAGTGGTTTGTTTATTGTTCATTTTCCTCTTTAGTCCTTAGCAGCTGGGCTGACGTCGAGTCAGCCCGTAGAGAAGCTCCGTGCCCTGCCACTGTGGCTCTCCTTACAGTACCTGGGCCACGATGGGATTGTGGAGAGGATAAAGCACGCTTCGCAACTAGTAAGCAACAGCTGTTGGCATGTTGTTTATGGATATTTTGCTGCTTTGAGTGTGGGTTGGAGACTGTTCTTAAGAATCCTCACCATCTCGTTTAACACTTTGAGTCTCCAAGCAGAAACAAAGTTCAGATAGCAATGACAGTACAAGCGATACCCAGACGGCTATCACAGAACACCATTTTACTTAAAAATGTTTTTATACTGGCTGTTAATAGATCTCTTTGAGTATTGTGATGGATTGTAGAAGAATCAACTAAAATACTGTAGTTGTTGTCAGTATGCTATAGTGGTTCATATTGTGTTACAGACAAATTATGAAAACAGAGTAAAGTGTTTGGGCAAGGTGTGTGCTTTTACAATTAGATTGTTTATTTTATTAGGATTTTTTTAATGAGAAATACTTCATCTTTGCTCTGTCTAAAGAGTGAAGTAAAGTGAAGTAACATAATAACTTCCTTTGTGGGTTTTTTTTTTGTCACTTCTCTATTACAACTATTTTCCTTGAAAGCTCTTCAGAGAAAGACTTTCTTATTTTCCTATTTGGTATCGTATTGATTTAAGTAACAGTAAATTAAAAATGTCTGACAAAAAGGACTTCAAAACTTTTCTTCAGATACAGTGGCAAGTGCGCTGTTTTTGAAGTTGAGTTCTTACTCTAGTGAAAATTAAGGTCCAATATAATGTGTTAGTTTAAAAAAGCATTGTTCATATACAAAACATTTTTTCCTTAAAGGAGCAACACTTCAGGGCAAAATGGAAATGGAAAGTTTCTGTAATGGTTAGTGAAGAAGCTATTGGCACGGAAGACCTTTAGAGAGTGACAAATTGTCATTAGTCATTAAGATTTTGTGGCATCTAAGATTGATCTTAGCTTTTATAACAGTATATTAATAGTCTTAAACCACAATGTAAGAATGTCTTGTCTAATGAAAGTAATTTAGAAAGCCATCCTAACCAGTTGCTATGGTAATTTTGAGAAAATTAATCGTTCTGCTACGCATTGTGCTTTAGTTAGTCAACGGAGTTGTAATATTTCCGGAACTTTGTCAACAAATACACTAAGACTTTATTTTAATGAAAATCACTTTGTAGTTAGCGTTTTACTAAAAACAGAAAATATTTTTCCATTGCATTCTAAATTTACAATTAAGAGCTGCATGAATCTCTGATGCGTCATAGGGGTTTGTTCAGAAATAGAAGTGATGGTAGTGACTGTTTAATGCTTTTCAACTTTTAAAACTGTATGTTTGTCTCTTCCTTATGTTTCCCTTCTGCTGTGGTCTTTTAGAGTCAAAGATTGCTGGAAAACTTGAAAAACCTGGATTTCATTAAAACTTCGGTACAGTCTACATTTCATACTTCATTGTAGAGCTTAGTCTTTGCTTGTTAAATGATAAGAGTAACTGTGATTAAAAAAATTGTTTTAAAATGTTACTTAAATCATAGCCATTGTTTTGAAGATGTTTATTATCTTTCTAATGAAGTTCTAGTGTTCAGTGAAACTGTGTGGCTTGGCTGTGTGTGACCTCTAGATTCTATTTTTTCCATTGCTGTGTACTCATGCAGTCAGTGGAGCTGGCAGAGCAACATCCAGAAATTGTCTGCAGAGGTTGATTTAATTCCATTTAAAACACGGATTTGTTCAGTAATACTTCTATGAAAACAGTCTCCATAAACCTCTCTAATACATTCTGGCTGTATCTTACACTGCTGCTGAGATGATATTCTGAACGCTGTGAAACTGTATGCAAAAATTATCTCATCTGAGCTTTATACACCAGAAATAGTTTTAGAAATTACATCTAATGTATTCATTCCAAATTTGGTTTCTCTGAGGTGCCGTGTTCAATAGGATTTGGTGGCTTTACTCCCCCTCCCCCCCAATTTTAATTGTCACTTGATGTATAGAAAATATATTCAGTTTAGTTTTCTGGGGCAATAGATAATTCCCTGTTCATTCTGTGTGGCAACAACCATTTTTGTAAAAATTGTTTTACCAAAAGTATTCATGGCCTTGAGAGTTTGTGTCACTGTAGCACTTCCCCCTTCTACTTAAATAAATCTGGCATTTTTAGGATCATGAAATGTAGCCTGAGCTTGCCTCAAGAAGTTGCCCCGTCCATCTCCCCTACCTGCGAAGCAGGATCAATCATAATCTTGTTATTCCTGCTGGAACTTTCTTGATGTTCTCCAATGATTCTGGGGCTGCGTCCAAGAGAATTTTTTTAAATGCTAATATCTGAAAAACCCTAAAGCTAAATAAACTATTTCATACAGTATGTTTGCTAACAAACATGCTTAGGTTTCTTGCTTTATAGTGCCCAAATTTTAGTTTCATCAATTGTATTGATTTAAGGTATCAATATAATTCATAATATTAATCAATACAATTCTGCTCTAACTGAACAATGATTTACTTTCCCATGTTCACAGATATGTTTACTCACACTCCTAGAGTTAACTTGTAATACTGAGATCGTGTGAATATTGTTACTGCTGTCAAAACGAAATGATCTACTTTACTCAGCAGTCTAAGGAAAGATACATGGTGTTACATTTTCACATATTTTTTTTAAGATTTATCTAATTTTTTTTTTTTAAGGTTGAGGATGAACTGAGTTCACCAGTGGTGGTTTTCAAGTTCTTCCAGGAATATTCAAATAGAGGTATGTGATTTATTTAAAAACAAAACCAAAAAATTATCTTTATAGATTTTTAAACTGCTAATCCATAAAATGGATTTGATGAGGTCAATGTTACGTAGTGCGCTTCTCTTGCTTTTAAAAAGGTCATGAATGCTGGTTGTAATCTAGTGATAGAATCCATACATGTGATAGCTTCTTTTTTTAGGTAGACTGCAGTGATTTAAATTTTCCTAACAAGTCATTTTCTGCCTTCTTGAGTGAGGAGAGATTTGCATATGGTTTTGATCTCGAGAGCAGATGATGGATGTCTCTCACAAGCCGTGTTTGAGTGTACTGGTGGGAGAAGATCTTCCTGACCTTTGTTCAGGCTTTGCATTCCTTTTAAACTTTCAGTGCCTAGGTAGAAGAATCATTTTTCTCTGTTTTACTGATGACGTTTGCTGTTGCAATAGTTTTAAAAATAGCAGAACACATTAGGAACATCTCTGGAAATACTGTCATGGGTATAGAGCAGTTGGCCACGTGTGGCTCTGCACAGAACATCCTTGCTTAGACGTGCTCTCCGAGAAACAGCATTTTTGTCCTGTCAGTTACAAGAGAGGATCTTGTGCTGTTTGTACGTGCACACTCTTGAGGGTGGGGATGTGTCCAGCTGGGATGAGGCAAAAGGCTGCTAGAAAAATGTGGAGTTTTGTTATGAGTGTTGATTTTAATCGTCTGTGGATGGTTTTTTGTGTTGGGCATGAGGGAGGATTGGGTTTGGTTTTAATCTAATTAGTGTTTGCACTCACCAAGTAAACCTGTTCATCCAGGTCCAGTGACATGGTGGATTGATTTGTACCTTGATGCATTTATTTGAAAAGCTTTACTAGGGAGAAGTCACCCATTGGAACTATAAGGATGTTTGCCATTTCTGCACGTTTTGTGTATACAATGGACTCTGAAATCTTTAGTATTGTTTTTGTGTGGTTTAGAACAAAGTAACCATTAAAACTTGATAAGAAAAAAAAAGTACCTGAATGCATCAGATCGAATATTGCAGCCTGCTGTGACAGGATTTTGCTTTGGGAAAACATTGGGTTTATTTCCATTGGGGCATATGAACCTCAAAATGGAGAGAATTATTTTATTGGCTGTTTTTAAAACTAGTATATTCAACTCTCTGTTTTACTTCTAGTATTTGTCATGGTCAACATATTTTTACAAAAATATCCTTGTTAGTCTGCTTGAGGTCCAGTACATCGTGTAGATGCATTATGTTTCCTAGGAAATGTAATTGTCTTTTATCTAAATTTTAGGTTGCCTTTTATTTAATTAAGTAAATAAAATCCACTTCTGTGATTCTTGTGTCTTTGGATTCAGATCAAACCTCACATGCTGCACAGGCCTCAACTATTCAGCACCCCATAATAAGCAACGAAAGACACATTTATGACACTTTCAATCAGTGGGTAAGGATGGATGTTTTTTCTCTTTAGGAAAAAAGAAGTGGCAGGGGGATGCTTCCAGGGTTTCATCAGTAATACGACCTTTGCTAGACGAGTTTGACAGTTATTCTTGATCAGATATCTTTCGCAAAACTGGTGGGTGTTTGGGATTTAAAAGGTGAATTTGCTCTGAAGCAAAGTTGATTTCATATTTCTGATTATTTTACATGCAATTACTACTGACATTATTACTGTATCTTGGGATGTTAGTCGTAGATTTTTTTTTTTTCTTGGTCTTATGGGAACATGTGAAAACTTTAAAGCTCTTTTTAATCAGCTCGGTACTTCATGGACAATGTCAGTGTATTCGTGGACAGGCACTCTTTCTTTTCCAGGTCTCAAGGAAATTAATTCTAGAAACCCCTGCTTTCAGAGGGCTGAGCACTTAACTATTTTGGATCAATTGTGTAGTGATCACAGAAGGCTGAATGACAGGGACAATTTTGCAGAAACCTCTGACTTGTGACACTTGTAGCTTATCCTGAATTTTCACGATTTTAAGTATACATCCAACTTTGTCATATCACCAGCAAGCTAAAGTGTTTTGTTACAAGAAGTGAGTTTGAGAAATATGGAAACTTGTGTTTAGTGTGTGGTTCTGGTTAACTGTGGGAAGTGCCTGGCCCGAGTCGGCGCGGGCAGGTTGTGCCCTGTGCGCTGCTTTCACTGTGCCTTTTCCCTGCAGCTGGGAGAGCAGCTGGCACAGCTGGTTCCTGCCAGTGGAGTTGATGTGGTAGAACTGGAAGATGAAGGCACATGTGTGCGTTTTAGCCCACTGATGACCTCCGCAGGTAACATTCGCTTATTTCAGCCACTTGTAAAAACTAGGATTTGCCATAGAATTGTAGAACAGTCTCCAGGTGTAAAAGCAGGTATGCTCAAGAAACTCTAGTATATTCTCCTGTGGTGAGGATTTTCTTACAAACATAACAAAACAATCTCAGCTTTTATCACTCTGCTGTGCCTAGGCAATGGGTGTGTTAGTGTTAGCTCAGCTGTTGTGGTGACATTGCCTCGTTACCTCTGCAGAAAAAGACTTTTGCTGATTATTTTTAAATTCATTAGGAAAAGCAAGGGGAGAAATCATTTGTTTCTATCAGTTATAAAAGAAATGTGAAGGATAAATCATCCCTACCTTTCCTTTTCTCAGCAGCTTAACACAAGATGCTCCACCTTTCTGCAGAGATGTTTCAACACTGAAATGGTGCTTGTGTTCAAAATGTGGCTACTTAATGGGAATAATTATTTACTAAACCTCTAGGTTTTTCTGTAATGACTGATGTAGGGGGTAAAAATAAAAATCTATGTTTTGGGAAGTGTCTTAAATTTCATGTTTATCAGCACCACGTACGTACTTTTAAACTGATGCACAGAGCAACTTGCAGGGGCTCACATGGTGTCTGCTTTTAGCTTGGGGGGGGTTGCTTAGGCCATCAAAACACCTGACGCTGACGTGGTAGGATCCTGAGGCACACAGAAAAGCAGATTTTAGAATACAATTACTTGGGGATGCTGTCATGGTTTCTTTGGTTCAGTTTAAACCAGCATGGAAGCTAATTCATGATCTGTGTGGCTGTGGGAAGAGGAAATGTTCTGATGCTAGCTACTGATGTAATGAAAAAGGGTATTGTCCTTCTTACTTTATAACACCAGAAAATCCTTTTTTCTAGCTAATTTTTTATTAAATCCTTAGCTTTCTCCATTTGGATGTATCAGTGGATAGATAACTGAAGAAAAAACAGTTACATAGATCAAGATATTTCAATATTATCTGTAAATTGTATTTATGATTGACTTACGGAGTGGCTTCTTTACAGATTACTTAGTGCAGGTATCTACGCGGTGCCTGTTCTCTTTCATCACGCACTAACACGTCAGCTGTTCAGTCCTAGGAACTGAAATACAAGATGTCGATCAGTTAGTAGACTGCTTAAAAATGAAGATACCGGTATTGACAAGTACACTGCAACTGAGAGAGGAGTTTGAGCAAGAAGTGAGAAGAACAGTAGGCCTGTTGTATGTTGAAGATCTCAGCTGGCCAGGGTTAGGTGTTGTAAGGTAAATTTTTTGCTGTTTTATTCATTATATATTTGGGCAGACTGTGCATTAACAGAAAGGAATATGTGATCTCTTTAGTGGTGATTATTGTCTATTGTTTGCTCATTAGTATCTGGCTTTGCATGCAGTTGAAGCTTTTGAGTACTTTTTTTAAAAAAATACCTTTTTAATGTTGTTTACTTGGAGATTTTTTTTTTTATTATTAAGAAAAGCTGAAGAGCTGTTATAGCAAAATTAGGGCAACAGCTCTAATATTGGAGGCGGTGTGTGGATCTGTTAGACAGATGTGTAATATGCAAGTGCATCCTACTGTACAACTTAGATTTTTATCTATAATGGGATTCACTAATATACTCAATAAAACCTTTCCAATGTCTGTTCTCATCCTCTGATTCTGTATAGTCAAAACAGCTGAAATATAGTCAGTGCATTACCTAGAAATCTGTTGTGTCCAGTTAAGCTTGCAGCAGCAACCTCCCCCCACCCCAAAATCTCTGATGACAAATGCTAATAAACCTGATCTAAGCTGTAATGTTTTGAGCTTTTCGGTTTGTAAAATACAGAAATTTGTAGAAACATGTTAAATGTTTATATATTTTTTTTGTACGTACTGATAAATGAAATTGCTCTCTTCTGGCTTGGTTTGAAGATACAACTATCACAGCGATGGGAAGGATGATGACAAACAAGAAAAAGAACTAGAAAAAATCAATACAGAACTTCTGAAAAAACTGAATGACCTGGAGTCGGATCTCACTTTTTCTTTGGGTAACTGCACTATTTAAAAGACTTGTGTTCAAGCCAGTAGTCATTTCACTGGCTGTGTCGTAATGGTTCACCAGGTCATTTGTACATGGGTTGTTAGGCTGCTGCCACATGGTTATTGTAGAAACAATTATCCGTAACTTTGTTTCCTCCTCCCCCCTGTTTCAGGTGGTAACAGCTCAGCGCAGAGATCAAGGTGCAGTGCTCTCGGAAATGACTTGTCAAAACTGACTCGTGAGCAACTGCACCAAACAGGGTTTCCTTCTCAGAAGGAATAAAACCTGGAGTCAGCGTTCCTCTGTTCCTCTTTGTAATCGGGGCCTTCTCGGTCAGTGCTGTAGCCACTGAGAGCAGATCTCATTCCAAACAAACCCACAGACCAGTTCCTTGCTTTCTGTGGCTAGATTAAAAGCTTCAGATTACTTTCATGATAATCAGCAGCACTTTCACATTAACATAGTGCCACATTATAGCTGAAATAATATCGATTTGCTTACTCAGAACTCTGATCTTTTTCTAGTCAGCTTTCTAAAATTAAGGGCCCTAGAACCGTGGAACCAAGTAATCTGTAAGTGGCAGAAAGTAATGAGTTTGAAGCACATTCAACGCTGATACTTATTATACAGCTCCTTGGCTGTATAAAATATCCACTGTTTTTCTTGTTTAGACATTGTTTTCTCTTCTCTTTTTGAAAACCCACAGGTTTTCTGAGCTTTTCTAGTCTGCGTAATTTATACCGATGCAGCTACTGCCCTTAATTTCTGAAGTGCGTGTGCGTGTATTGGGATTTCCAGATTCGCGAGCATAAGCATTGCGCTTGTTGTGAGAATGCATTTTTGTACGTCACAACTTGATTCTCCCTGTGCTCACAGGTCCAGAATTTGGAGGGCAGAAGAACTGCGTTTACATTGGCATGGTAACCGAGGACCTGGACGTGTCGGAGTTAGTTGAAACGATTGCAGCAACAGGCAGAGAAATTGAAGAAAATTCAAGAGTATGTATTAATAAATCACAGAGCGTTTCCGCACCCTTTTTTCCCTTCCATATTGGCTTCAGGACATGGTTTTGTTCTTTGTGAGAGTAAAAATTGTACTTGTCTGCAACAAACTATTAATTACTGTGGAAGTAATGATCTGTGTCCACATAAGGAGAACTTGTGTAACAGGATTATGATATTCCAAGGATGTCCTGATTTATGCTCATGGCCCTGTGTTCAGTAGTTCTAATGAAAAACTTTGGTAGTAGTGAAATAGGCTCATTTTATCACTAAAATTTAAGCTGTCCAAAAAAACCCCAAACCCAACAACAAGAAAAAAACACCCCCCAACAAAACCGAAAGGGAAGGTGGGGGCTGATTGTGAGCTGGTGTTTCTCCCTAGAGGCGGTGGGATTGAGATTGTTTATATACCAACTTTTAAGATAAGACTATGACCTGAAGTGTGTGAAAAATTTTAAATTGGTGGCTTAAAAATGGAAATTAAAAATTACCTGTTGAAGTCATAAAGCTGATGATGCAATTCCTTTTTGTAATAGCATTTACCTGATTAGAGTTTTCCAAATATTCTCTAAAGCAGAATTCCTAAATGACCTGCATCACAAATGAACATCTCTCCTTTCATTCCCCTAGTGTTGGGCATTTAATTTCCTCACCTAAAAAATAAATAGAACCTTCAGCAATCCTTTGGCTGTTTCTGCCCATGGGAATATGTTGATTTTTGGCAATGAAACTTTTTCTAGCAGTGTTTCCTGGAGATTTTCTGCCTGCTCTTGCCTGCCTGTGCTGCTCGGAGGGTAGTTTGCCTGTAGAGGAGTACTTTAGCTGTTTTAGTTGAGAGATGCAGAACTGAATGCTGGAATACCGGCTGCTCTGATCCGGAAGCTTGCAGGGAGGAACAAGGAGTAGTGGAGGACTCAGAAAGGTGCAGTCATTGGAACCAGCTACAGTGAATTTGTGGTACTGAACAGATCTGGCAGTGTTTGAGCCAAAACTGAGAAGTAGAACCAGTCTGTGAGAATGACGCTTGCATCCTTTAGATAAGTGATGTTTGATATAAGAGGGAAGCTTCTAGAAAACAAAACAAAACAAACCCTTCCTGTATCAGCAAGCCCTTGGGGCATACAGGCAAATACACTAAAAGGCAGAACCAAAATTTAGGACAAACCTCTGGACAGGAGCAGAGAACACGAGCGGTTCTTCCTTGTACTGTAAATGCGACTCTGTTGCGCTGCTGTCTGTAGTCAGTCCCTCGGGGTTCAGCTTGCTGTGGTGGGCAGCTCCCGGCTTGCCTCTCCCCCAGGGAAAAGGAGCACCTTCCTCTTTTCCCTGTTTCTGTTAACTGACAGTAACCCAAATTCTTGGCATTTTGGAGGAAGTGCCTTCTCATCTAGGCCTCCTGCAGCATTAAAACCCATATGAAGTTATGGCAATTGGCATTTGTCTTGCACAAGAAAAAACTGTGACTTTGTTTTTTTGATGTTTTGGGTTTGTTCATTTATTGTCCCTGCGGCTCTCCCAGTGAAGCTGCGTGTCCTTTGCAGCACAGAACGTCACTGCTGCTGGCATGGGCTGCCGCAGGGATCACGCTGGCAGTTGTATATTAAGTTTGAAAAACAGAGATGAACCCAGACTGGCACGAACCTGCTTGGACTTACTGGGAGGCTGGTTTAAGCCCTGGGTACTTGAAGAAACTAAAATGTACTCTATGAACCTAAAAACGCTTCCCAGTCAGATTCAGCATCTGATGACCAGTGATGTGCTAAGCGGATCTTTGAAGAATTTGGGTCACAGGCTCATTTCGAAGTAAAGGTATAATATATACCATTCCTGCTTAAAAGGATGTCCTGCCCTCTGGGTGTATCTTTTAAAAATCCTGCAGTCAGCCTGTACATTCTTTAATTTACAGTCGTAATGAAATAGTGATTGTCAAATCAAAAAATATCTGACTACCATGTTTACATCCTTAAAACCTGAACTAAAAAACCAGTTTCAAGTCCAAATAGTATATACAATAATATAATTTCTGGTTTTCGTTAGCTGTTGGAAAACATGACTGAAGTTGTTAGAAAAGGGATACAGGAAGCACAACTTCAGCTTCAGAAAGCGAATGAAGAACGACTTCTGGAAGAGGTATGGCTGTAAACACTAGTTATGGAGGTAACTTGAAATAACCTGTCACCGCACGGGCTGCTTGCTCACCAGCCAGTGTTCGATTGTGTACTTCGCAGGGAGTGCTACGGCAAATACCTGTAGTAGGCTCTGTGCTGAACTGGTTTTCTCCATTCCAAGCCTCACCGAAGGGAAGGACGTTTAATTTAACGGCAGGTAGGACTCGGTGCATCTGCAGCCATGTTATGCTGTCCTTACAACTGTTCCCAATTTTATACTAAGATTGCAGCACACTTTGTTGTGCTGATTTGAGTGTGAGTGACATAACCCACCCGCAGGATGTAAAAGAACACGCTCTTCACTGTTTCTGTCACACCATAAGACAGTCTTCAAACCTCACTCATACCACTTACGTTTTGTTCTTGCGTGTTGGATCACACTAAAAAAAGCTGTATCTGACACTGGCGTTTATTAACAGAGGAATCATTTGTGTGGCTTTTGGCTACAGATGCTGCGAGAGTTTGGGGTTACTGCGGATGGAAGCTAGCAGGGCCGCTCTGGGCTTGAGACATGGCTTCCCCGTGTACGCGCGCGTCCCCCCTGCGTGTGCTCGCAGAGCGGCACCCGGCTGCCCCGCTTGGTGTCTGTCTGAAGCCCTGGTCTGAGATACCAGCTGGCTGCTGCCCCGCAGATGAAGCACAAGTTTGGTGCTAGACTGCGCAATGGCTGACGAGGGCAGGCTAAAACCAGCCCAGCACCAGTGTGAGCCTGGCTTTGGGGGGGACGGTAGTGAATGGAACAGCACAATGTAAAAGACACGTTTTACTCATGTATTTGTAATTCGTGTCTGGTGATGTGAAAAGAACTGTCTTTTACATTATTAAGACTGAGGTACTAACATACTACTTTCTGAAACTATAAATTTTCACTCCAAAAACTGTGTCAGAATCTTAAGAATGTTCCTGAACTCGGCAAAGTGTCTGCCGGACCTAGAACAAGAGCCCAGCTGTCTGTGCGTCCCTGTGAACAGCCAGGAAGGGTTCCTACTGTGTTTGGGATCTGTCTTTCTGATTCTTGGTGCACCGAGTGGAAGGTTCTTACAGCAGGGAACAGCAAGGTTTCCCTGGGAACACCTACCCCCCTCACAGCTGGAAACCCCTTGCAAGTGCAGTGCCCAATAGTTTGCAGCTGGGAATATGCCACAAGCCCCCTGGAGAAGGGGAAGAGGCCTCTGGGGTGTCGCAGCGCTGTGAAGTGAGCCTGAGGGGAAGCGTCATTCATCTGTGTGAGTCCGGGCACTCCTGTCCCCGGGTACTCAGAAGTAGACCACCATCAATGGGTAGCTTCAACGCAACCTAGCACGTGCAGTTTCAGAAATTTGCATTAAAAATAAGATTGTTATATACCTCATAAATAGAGATGAACAGAAAACTTGTCTAGTTTGTGCTATATTTGATACTTTTTTTTTTTTTTTTTAACCTGCAGGCTCTCTAGAATCCACAGAATCTACGTACCTATCAAAAGCCCAAGGAACAGGCACTACTCCACCACCAACTCCCACTTCCAGCCTTGCAAAGCAAAGACTCCCTGGTAAGTTTCTATGGCTTAGTCTTATTTATAAAACTTGCTAAAACATCCTGCCATCCGAGCTGCATGACACAGGAAGAGCCCCATGGTTTTCCGTCTTTCATAATATCTGGAACTAGAGCTCATCCTCTACTGCCTTAAGTCTGCCTTAAAAACTTTTAATTTAAACATGACATGGAACACCAGCCCCATCTGTTTTCTCCCCAAGAATTCTTCCTGGGACCACAGGAGGTTGTTATCCCTTAACTGACAACTGCCTGTGTAGTCTGGAATCTTCTTCTGGATATTATGAGGTTATTGAGTTTTAAAAAACAGCAGGTAAAAAAGCCAAAAGTTTTATTTTAAATTAAAGTATAAATAATATTTAATCGTGTATTTGAGCAACTGCATTTCTGTTGCTACCTCATATTTTGTGGACAAGTCATTCTAAGGTGAAGGTCTGTTAAATCTGTGGGTGTGTTGGTAATTGATGCTGAGGTGACTGGCGGGAAAGCCATACTCTGAAGCCACCCTTTGAGCTGGCTGGGTTCCAGCCCGCCATTCTGAGTGTACGTTTTCACCCTAGCGTGACGTCACCCTGCATGGGGGCAGCTTGGTTTTCACCTGCATTTGAACAGTCTCTGCCCACAGGATACACCAGCAGGTGCTGCTGCCTTGCGTACTTACCTGCGCCCTAAACAACTCTCTCTGTTCAGGGTACAAGTTAGCACCCAAATAACAGCTATTTCTTTGCAGTTGTAAAACTCAGATATTTTCTTTGAAACTTAACTTGTGCGGGCCACACTTGTTATTTGCTGCCTTTGTTGGTAATGTGTTTTTTCAAATACTTTACAGGTCAGAAACCTTTTAAAAAGTCTCTGAGAAGTTCTGATGCATTCAGTGAGACCAGTTCAGTCAGCCACTGTGATGACCTGGAGAAGACGGAGCAGAGACCCCCGACCCTGCCCCCCAGCCAAGAGCAAGGACCTTTGGAGACAGAAAAAACAGAGGAGCAGAAGGAAGTGGCACAGGCAACAAAGGCAGACACTGAGGACATTCAAAGCAACAAATCGCCACGTGACTGCACGAAGGTAGAGGAACAGGAAACTCAAAGATAAAATCCAGACTGTGGATTTCGGACTTTGCAGAGGAAACCCGTGCCCTGGGAGGTGGGGTATTAATGATGCATTAAAAATGTGAATGGTGCCACACACTAGTACAGTAATAACTACTGTAACTTATTAACTGGGATTTTGCACAAATATAAATTCCCCTCCATGGGACAGAGATTTGTCTTATTGTACCCTTGTTACAGTTGCTTTAATCCTCTACATGTCAGTGTCACCAAAGTACTAGTGAAATCTAGGAAGTGCTCATAAACATCTGTAAAACCAATTGGCAGTTACCCTTCCTGTAGGAACCTAAGCATGATAATAGTTGCTAACTAACCAGTCAGCCATACACAAGATTAAGAATACAGTTGCACCTAATAATTGTTAAATTATGTTAATAACTTTAAAAAAAAAATCAACTACCAATTGTTCACGTTTTTAATATTTACAATTCTGTTTTGCCTCTCCTGCAAAACATCTGCCGAAGTCACACTAGCTCTATTTTGCTGCTTTTTTTACCTTATAAAGAACATCATTGCCAAACAGTGGGTGCGGTGAGCCCTGGGGACGGCTGCCTGCAGAGACAGAGGTCACCTGAATAGTTTCTCCTGCTGTTGTGTGACTTGACCCGCTCAGCTGAGGCCCTGGGCACAGTGGGGACGGGGTTAATGAGGTCTAAGCCTTTTAGGAAGAAATAATGCCTCTGCATGCCCGAATGGCTTCGTGCTTCTGCCACTGGAAAGAATCACCAACGCACCATTATTTTTCCTTTGCACGGCATTTATAAACCAAATACTATTGAACACGTTTATGTAGTGTAACTGGAGTTCCTTCTGTTGTGTATTTTTAAAGATAGTTGTAGTAAAGCTTGGAAAACCAATACATTTGTGATGGTTTCAATGCTTATTTTTTTGAATAACAGTAACTTCCCTATGGTAGGAAATGTACAGACTCAAAAGAAATTATATAGATTATTTACACTACAGCACAACTTCCTAACGTCTAGGACTAACTAATGCACAAACAGGCTTTGGATCACTCAAAAGCTACAGTATAGAAATCTTTTCCCTCCCCCCAAATTAGCTTAATCACTTGCTGCAAATTTTCAGAGCCTCTTGTGTGAAGGAGATCTTTGGAAAAGCTTGCTTCCCTCAAGCATTTGATTTTGAGGAAAACCATCCCATCCCTGTAGAACTGGATACAAGTACCAGAGTTTGCTTCACTTGGGTTTTTGTTTGGGTTTTCATCTCCCCCCTAAAAGATGAACACTGACATAACAGCTGTAGTGGTAGTGGGACTGACTGACTTTGATAATCTGAAAAATTTGGGCTTTTTGAATTGTACCGTCACCTGATTTGACTTTCAGCTTCTAGATCCTGTGGGGCTGGGATGCCATGGACAAGGTTAATTTTGCTGTTGAGGTAATTTATGTAAATCAGAGTGCAATTTTGCTGAAGTGCAAAAACAATTAAGTTGACTCGTCTTCCTCATTAGTTTCTTTGGTGCAATGAAGTATGTTAATTTGTTGGGGATAAAATTATCACCACAAGGATTAATTTTTAATGGTTTTATATTTGGAAGTGTTAAACCAGTAGTTTTGTTGGAACGAGCTTCATTCTTTAGATACTATTTGAATGTTTCAATAAAGATTCTTCAAATTGTTACTCCTCAATGAAGTAAGTTATTGTTGAAGGATACTGCCCTGTGGTTCAGGAAGCTTTAAGTGTGTGCAAAATCACGTTCTGAAGAACATGCTGATGTCGTGACTTACCTTCTCCCTCTCGGCACTGCTACCCTCTATCTGTGCCCACCGAATTACTGCACTGGAGCAATAGAACATAAACAAAGCCCAATTCTTATGTCAAAGTAGCAGTGATGCCTGGGTAAGTAATGCAGAAAAAGTAAGTTACCTCTGACAAAATATTTTATTTTGAAAAGCACAGGAACAATGGTATTTGTGACCAGCAATATGCTTTTGCAACAAATTGCTCTTCTTGCAAGACTGGACTTCCCTAAAGCAGTCGCAGTGTTTGGTTCCAGGTTAGATCTTGTCAGAACAAACCTGTTCCCACAACCCGTCCGCATTTTTTTTGTAGATGCGAGGTTTCCTGTCAGGGAACAGGGAGCGAGATGGAAAGGGATGTTCTTTTAAAAATGTTAATGTAGATCTAATGTGGGAAACAAAGTGGGGTGGCTCAGCCAGGGGCGATGTGGAAAGATTCTGAAAAACAAGACAGTAGCAAGAGCTGCTTGACATTCAGAATACAAAGTTCTCAATTATTCTGCCTTTTAATAAGATTATTTCCCCCCCTCCCCAGCAGTACACTGGGAAAACATTTGACAGACCATACCCCTCCCTGTGCAGCTGGGGGGGGGGGGGGGGGGGGAAGTCAGTTTTGAGTACCTGTAAAATCTGTTTATCATCCTGTTCCAGCCAGAAATCCACATGTGGGAAAGGCCTCCAGAAATAAGGCCCAATATGCAGCTGTTCCATCTTTGCATCGTAGATGTTAGTCAGCTGTAACAACACAGGGAGCCTTAAGAGTCAGACAGTGCTTTCAGGGATAGCGAGACAGCAAACGCATTTAATCTGGAAGGCCTTAAGCCGCAGCTTCTGTCTTAGACATGCTGCTCGTTCAGCCCCACTTCATTCCTGTTGCATAAAGATTAACCAATTATTCTGACAAACAAGACATTAAACTGTAACAACAAACCCAGAACTGCTGGGATTATGCCCATGACCTGAATCTCTTTATGTAAGTTATCCCGTGGAGAGCTGCAGGGCCAGTCCTAATAGCATGGGAAAGCCGTACTTCCCAGAGAAGGCAGAAGTGGCACCTTTTCCTTTTGCCTCTGCTCTTCCATCTACCACCCAAAGGATTTTTTCCTCAAACTTTTAATGTTTCATTGCCCCTAACTGGTCTCCCAGCAAGAATACCCTTTTTGCCCCTGTTACATTTACTCACCGTTGCTCCTGTTAAAATGTGGGCTGAACGCAAATTCTCATCCGGCCCTTTTTCTGGGAAGGTTGCAGGGAAAATCTCTGCTGTTTTAACATTCACAGCTGGTAGGAAACAGTTTAATATGGAAACAATTAATTCTTTACACAATGCTTGTTTAAAATGACCACATTCCCAGCACTACTATGTTGCAGGAACTTTAGAACCCATCAAACACTATTCTTGTATTTCACAGTAGTGCAGACCCCTCAGCCCGTGATAGCACGTTTCTACTCATTTCGCTTTGGCAGCATTTCAATATTCCAGGGATACTTAAACTAATTAGAAACAACACAGCACGAACAATGAACTGAAGGTTGAGTTCTAAACCCAAAGGTCAGTACAGCAGCTTAATATTGACAAAATCCTAAGTACAGTTAAATGAAAGAGATCTGCTTGCATTTGTACACAGCCACTTCCCTGTGTGCATCTACCGAACTCTTGCAGCAGCAGAAGACTGCTACCTGCGCCTCCAACGGCAGCGCTTAACTTTTAGAAGAGGCTTTACCTGGTCATTAAAAGCAGCCCATTCACTACTGGAAGCTGAAAAGCAATCCAGTTACAAAAAAATAATTTAATTCTAATTTAACTCACCTATTCCATAAATGATTGGAAAGTGAATATCCTTTTCTTCTCTGTCATTTAGTTCTGTAAGAAAAAAAGAAATCAAACTTGTAGGGCTTTGGATTTTTTCTGAGCAGCATTCATTTCATTGTAGAGAAGAGAACAGATTTGCTGTTGCATAAAGACAGAAAAAAAACCAAGGAAGCCTGAAAGAAACATGGAAAAGAAGGTAGAGGCCAGCACCACCATGGCTGGGGCCTGGAGTAGCACTCTGTATCTCCTAGCGGTACAGCCAGCTCCAGCCAACTGCCACTCCACTTTCTGCACAGGCAATTTACAGGGGAAAAACCACAATGCAGAACTTCCATGGTGGCAAAGCTTCAGTCACCAACAGCGCTGAAATGCAAAAATGATGGAAATTCAACGTGAACGTGGTATGAAGAAAAGGAAATTACTTCTTCCTTTATGTGACCTCACACACTCTGAACTGACTGCAGGAGCTTATGAATTCATTCACACCCGTGGGGAGGTAGGTCTAACAACTGGCAGTCAGAGGTCAGTAAGCACTGCTCTCCACTGCCTCTTAAAATCTCCACAGCCACACAGCCACTTTCCACAGGACACAGGTGGCAAAACAACCAGGTAATGATCACAGGGAGGCTCTACCACCAGTTGCATTTCAGCAGCGCTTGGGAAGGAGATAATCCTGGCTGCATTGTCTATCTGACATCACCATACATACCAGCAATAAAACTAAAAATTACAAATTGTTACAGAGGACTCATGCTGTTCTTTCTTACAAGACAGATTAAAAAAGCCATGTGTGAAAAGACTCCTGCACTTTGATTTCAGTGGCTAAAGGTACTTCAAAAACCAACAAAACACTTTCTTACCTGTAACGCAGAAAGTCACTAAATGAACATCATCTGGTTGGAGATCGAATGCTCCTACAGCAACAACGATAGCAGCAATGTGTAAGAGTGACTGGTGGCAAGGCAGGTGCTGTACATAGATGAGGGGGCATTATCAGTGCTGCGCACTGCAGAATAGATGGGCTGAGAAACCTAACGCACTGTTCCTAGATAAGGCAACAGAGCAAAGAGTGTTTTGCAGGTGTGTGTCAAACTTTTATAAAATTAAAGCCACAGCTACTAAGCATAATGGTAATTTACAGAGTAGCCATTTGTAACAGCAAAAACATGCTAAAAACAGTGTTGTGCCACTTACTCCCTTTACTGACACTGGCTGAGCTCTGTCATCACATCAGCTCTGCTTTAGTTCACTATACATTTAACACCTTATATTTAAATGTATTTTCCTAAAATGTTACATATATAGTGAACAAACAGAGCCTTTCATTAGCTAGAAATCTGCTTTTCGTCATCCCCCCCACTCTAGAAAGAAAAAAATATCTTTTTTTTAAAGTTCTAATAATAGCAGTACAGCATTATTGTTTCACATCGTAACTTGATGCATGAAAATCAGAAGGTTGAAAAAAAAAACTTACTTTATTCTGTACAGAACTCTCATACGACACATAACCCAGCTAATGGGAATCCCTAGGTGTGATGGCCCCGAGGGTGCACCCCTTTTTATTTATCCCTGGGGCCGCCTCCCTCCAGTTCTGACATCTGCCCCATCCTGAGGCAGGGGAGGCCTCTCCACCACACTCCGAAAGTGCTTAGCACAAGCCAGAGCTTTTACAGGAAAGCAGGTACGTTATGTTCCCAATTTGTTTGTAAAGCACCACAATCGCTTCTCTGGACTATAGATTTCATAAACACACATAACATCTTTCATCAGACAATTCCAAACAATTATTAAATTTCACCTCATCGCATTTAAGGTATGAAATGAACAGTAACTAATGAAGTCACCCACAGGTATAGTTTTAGACAGTGCCAGCACTTGACCAAGATCACATAGTGTATTGGCAGCAGAGCCAGGAACCAAGTACAGCCAAACTGCACCCCAATTCTACACACGAGAATATAAACCAGGAAGAAATTACAAATTGAGATCCTCCACTCCACACACTGGCCACATGCGAGCCTCAGAAGGCCAACCCCTCTCCACACCACGTTCTCAGGTAGAGAAAACACCCTTCAAAACGAATCCAGATTTCTTTACTCAAAGTGAGAGGAAGCTCAGATTACAAACAAACTTTACCCACATCCAGTCAGAACTATTTTTTTTTTTTTGACATGAGAGTGGAAAAAACATGAACTTACTAAGAAGCTGATTAGTAAGTTTTTGTGATAACTGCCTATCATCATTGAAACCTCCAACTAGGTGCACTTCCAGCCTAACAGAGACGGAATAACAGGAAACAGCAGTTAAAAAGACATCTCAAATTGAATAGCTTACAAAATAATCCCCAGCCCAAGAGCCAAAGCAACCATTAAAGAAGCCTCACTTGTTGCAGTCACATGCACCAAGTTGGTTTACATTACATAGCAAGCTATGGCAATTCCATTCTGAACGTTTCAGGGATCATCCATGAATTAGCACAAATTAAAAACTTTAAGAGGCATTACGGGCATGCAGTTCTATCTAACCCAGTGGTATCTCCAATGGTCAGCACCTCTGATTTGGACTGAACTTAGTAACCACCCTTCAGTCCCCAAGAAAGGAATAATTAAACACGGAGATTTTTGCTCCCATGACCTCCTCACAGCTACTCCGTACCATACAGCAGGGTTCTTCTCTGAGAAGTGTCTACGCAAAGGCAAGTCCTGACAAACTGTGAGGTTTTAGAGACCGCATCTTCCAAGTTCATTGAGGTTTTGTTCTTACCATACTACAGGAGCAAAAACCCCACATCCAGAAAGAACCTTGTTTGCTAAATTCTGTTTCAGAGCTTTGTTCCCTCTATTGTCTTGTCACCCTCCCTATTTATTTTTTTTTAATGTGGAACTTGGAAAAATCCCAGATGGATTCTCAGATCCCAAAAGAATTTACAAGACCAACAGTATGGAAGGAAAAATAGAATATAAAACCAAAAATGCCTGTTTGGAAAATTTTTGACATCTGAAACAGAAGTTAACTGGAAAACAGTAAGCACAAAACCTCACAATGGCATTTTACAGAGACAGTATTCAGAACAGAAACATGCTTTAAGCAACCGCTAAAAATACCCTCGAAATCATTATCAAGGAAACCGTTCTCACTCTACATGTGCCTCCTGATCAAGAGATATTTCCTGCACAATTACCTTGTCTGAACCCTGTATAATCACATACAAATTCCCCGCCTTACAAACCACAGTAACCTTTGTGAAAAACAGTACACCAGAAATAAGAGGAGAGCTGACCTGCCGCATCCTGTGCTGTCAGAGAAAGCTTTTACTGAACTCATGATGAGTGACACCTCAGCTTCTGTGTCTGATCCGTCGCAGTGTGTCAAGCAGGTCGCTCCGCTGCCTGAGGAAGACATGAGAAGACAGTTAACGACATTGTTGGAGGCTGTTACATTACAACAACTGAAATCAGTAACAGATTACACTACATCCACCACCACCTCACTTCCTCTCAGGACAACAGCCTCCAGCAAAAGATGTGGGCTGACTGAACGAGGCGAAAACCTCTCTGCACACACCCAGAACTCACAAGAAGGGCGACACTAAACATGCCAACCCTTCGAACAAATAATTCAGTTAATACATCACATGAATTTTTAAGATTCAAGCTTATATAAACAATTATATAAACTGCAATTAGCAGTTTATTTTATTAATGCAGCATAAACCAATACTAATTCATTGCTTCAGGGGTACAGGTTTTGTACTGAACATCCTATAAAGATACCTGTGTGTCGGAGCACAACTATGTGGCAGGTAGTTGCATCATCTGATCCAAGAACAGAAACAGAACCTATTTTAAAGGATGGGAACATTGTAAGCACTCAGCTCTCACGACCACTGCTGTAGCAGAAGAAAAAACATTTATATTCCTGCATACCATCTTCAGGGGTAGTTACCGCAAACTCTCTCTGCTGGACATACAGAAGACCTTTGGGTTCCACAATTTGAGCAGGCTGACTTCTCAAAAGTTTTGCCTTTTCCTAAAGATAAATGATAATAGAGACTACAGTGGCTGAATTCTCAGGTGTATCCATTACTTGATAGAAACATCACCTCTGAAAAGCAAAGGGATCCAGGTCAGAGAGAAACACACATTTTTTGTATTATGGAATATTCTGAATTTTGAGAATTTTTCACTCAATCCTGCCACTGATTAGTTAATTGGTAAATCTCACCATTCCTCAAACACACAAACCCTTTTCCCTGCTTTACAGATGATAAAATGGAGGTACAACAAAAAGCAATAGGACTTGACAAAGATTACATTAGATAATATCATAGCTGATCTTGGAAGTTCAGTCAGGACAGTAAACTTATCAAGTATAAAAGCTTCAGTCTTCCACTACCACAATTCAGCATATTTATGAAAACATCACTATTTATTAGTTTGCTCGGTGCACGGAAAACCTCGTCTCCTGGGGTGTGACTCCTGCAGCACTCTGCCACAGACACGCTGGGCAGGCAGAGAATTTCCATCTTGGGGCTCAAAAAAACCTTCAGTTTTATCAAATCTGCACTGTTTTTCTGCAAACACTCAGTTTCTATACAGAAGCGTCTTCTGATGACAAACACGCTCCCGACCAGCTCTGCTCCGCAGTTGCTGGCTCTCAGGCTGCAGTTAGGATTACAACATTTATATGCTGAATGCGAGGCTAATACCTTCCTAGAAGTTACTATCGTGACTCTGATCACCAGTTTGTGCAATTTTGCACAGAAAGGGGCGGCCCGTCCCGGCCGATGCACCCGCCCCGGGGAGGGCGGCGGCGGCGCAGCTCAACACACCGACCGGCCGCTCTCCGCCTCAGGCCAATTACCGCTAACCTCCTCCGGGGACACCGATTTTACATATTTTTAGTCAAACCGTGTCTTCTCGTAGTCGCAGCGNCGGGGTGGGCTCTGGGCGCGGGCCCGGCCCCGCAGCGGCCGCCGCCCGTCAGAAAACATGCCCGGTCATGTCACCGTGTCACCGCCTAACGGCTGCAGAAACCCCCTGCGACTGCGAGATTATCCGCAAATTACAGAAACCGTCATGATAAAGTCATCAATTTACAACTCAACCCACACCGCTATCCCCCTGCCCCCCAGCAGCCACAAAACTGAATTTTCAGGCAAGGCCCGAGGCGAGCGCTTCCCCACGGAGGAGGGGTTTTCCCCGGGGGGGGGCGGGCGCAGAGCGAGCGCTGCGGCGGCAGCAGCGGCCCCAGCCCCGGGGCAGGGAGGGAAGAGGCAGGGCCCCGCGGTGCCACAACCCACAGGCAGCAAAACGCCTGGCCCCAGGGCTTTACCTGCCACCCAAACCCTTCACTGAAGCAAGCAGCTAGAGCTGATACTTCCTTCAGAAGATACACAGCATTTCTCAGGTAAGGCAAAATTTCCACCTCACAATCAACGTTCCTCTCCATCCCGCCAGTGTTTGCAGAACAAGGTCTGTTTAGCAGAACCCCAGCACCTGACACCTCTCCTCTGCCATTGCAGTAACCAAACCAGAGCTGCCACAGAAGAGGCTACAGAAACACTGCAGAGCTCCTAATTGAATCTTTGATTTAAGCAAGTCCCTTTAGTATATGAATGCGAGTCGTGCAGCTTCAGTACAGACAGTTCAATACCTGCATGTTTTTAAGATGTGTCACTTATGCCGCCTTTTTTTTTTTTTTGCTGTTAATCAGGTGGAAGTTCCTGAATCATGTACCTGCTATTACAACTTGGAAAGTTTTCCACAGCCTCATTTTGTAAGAAATTACTATGTTTCTCAAGACACAACAGTGAAAGAAGAGAAAAAGGCTGCTTTCAAAGGACATTTTCCTTACTGTTGATATAAGAAGGGTTCTCCTACTCCAGGAGAGAATGCAATTATTTCAGATGAAAATCTATTGTTTACTGCTCAGGACTGACAGTAGACGACTAAAATTAAAAACAAAAACCATGCCAGTTTATCCAGTAATGAACAGATCTACTGATGTATTTTGCAGTACCATCTCTAAAATTCATTTTTGCAGCCTGTCAGAACAAATTTACTGACTTTGAGAATCTAGACTACACAGAGAGATCTTTAGTTAGAGATGTGCTTTTTCAAAGGTTTAAGAATTGCACTGTTTCCATCAGTCTTTATTGGCTCCGAATAAAAATACTGTCTTGAAAGCCTCCAAGTTCAGATTCTAAAAGAAGGGCAATTAGAGTGTAGTCCCAAATGCATAAGTTTTCAGCTAAATGCTACACAATTAACATTTATTTTTTCCACTGCTTATATTCTTACTCAAATCTAAAAGCCAGCAATCATGAAAAGATGACATGAAACCTATGCAGAGGAACTCTACACTGACACATGGACAACAGAAGGACACCAGTGACACCATCACTTACTTCCTTTCTATGAGGGAAGATTTTTTTTTTTTGCATTTTCAGCATTCACATATAAACTTCAAATCCTGAAAATAAATACCTGTCTCAGAGTGCTTCACAAGCACCCCAAAGGAAACCATCTACAAATCTCACATTCAGCTACTCCATCATTTTCAACACTTCCAATAACCATCACTTTTACAAGTTTGAACTTTCATAGCTGGGAAAGCTGTGCGCCAGCTACAGATTTAAGGAGCAATAATGCTTATCATCTGAGCATGCTTTCCACCATCTGGCTTTACCAGATACTGTTCTATAGACAGGAAAAGCTTAAGACATGCGTGCAAAAGAATCACTGTCAGACTCGATTCATGGCTTCCCTGTGGTGGGATCATACCATTACTTTGAAAACAAAAACAGTCATCAGAGTCCAGTTTGAATACTGACAACAGAATTCTGGTCCCCACACAAATCAGTAGTAAGAAAGACCAGACCTTCACTCCTGGTATATAAAACCTCGTAGAGAAACACTGGTAAACAGAAGTTTTTAAGAGTCAGGAAAAGCTATAAAAAAAATCTTTCTAAGTCATAAAAAACATTTCAATGTGAAATTTGTAAAATATCACCCTATTTATTCTCTAAGCTTTTCTAGCAACATATGACTTAATCATAACGTATCTGTAGAAATCTGATGATTAATAAACAATTTTTCTTAAATGTAGTTACTTAAACATTTGCCAGTTTGTAAAGTTGAGCTAGAGTCTCTTTACAGAGAAAAAAATTGCACACAATTTTCAACCTTCTCGCTTCTGACTCTCGACATCACTAAGGGTACGGCACATAACAGTCTGCAGGGGAGCCAATGCTGCTCACTGGGCTCCGGGCATTTGACTCGTAAGAATTCGGAGCAATTCCAACCACACCATCATTTTGAGGGGTTTCTCCTTTCAAAAAGTCATCATCTTCATCTTCAGAAGCACCCTGCATAAATTTAAAAGGATCAGAGAGAGCAGAAAGATTAAGATTTGGCAGAAGTAATGAATGCTGAGACCAAAAAGGGAAATTCTAAAATAAATTCTGAAATGTTACAATAACCAAATCTGCTAATCAAACCATTATAGGAAAGTTTATACAACACCATGAAGTATTTTTATGTGTTATCACAGGAAGGGAAGAAAAACACCCTGTTGGAAGGACTGAAACATCTGACACAGGATAAACATTCTGCAAGAAGGTAAACAGACTGCATAGGAGCTTTAGAAGGACATAATTCAGGATTTGGGTAGTACTACAATTGTCATGACTAGGTGGAACGGTAAGAGAATTAGATGTACTCTCACTATGAAATATGAGAACTAAATCGTATCTTCAAAGTGTATTTCCCAGTGACATCAGTGTCCATATTCTGAGCGCGTTCATAAGCGTTCACAGTGGTCCTGTGCTGCCAAACTAACTTCTCTGCAGAAGAAGCAAAAAGTGTTCTCAAAGCAAGGGTGGATCAACCCCTAAAGCTTCTTTATTTCGATCACTGTTCCCCCTAAATGTTTAGTGTCCTCGCATCTACTAAATAAAATTAATCCTGCAATAGAAGCAGCTGATACAGATTTGGCAGAAGCTGAAATGCATTTTGATCAGAAAACATTACCTTTCTAATGGGTTTCTTCAGATTCTCAAGATCTTCAGCACTTAGTTCTTCCCAAAACTGATAAAAAGGATCAATGGTCTTCTTTGATCTGAAGTAAGAACACAGTATGAGTTAATGTATTCAGTAAAATTCATATGTACTTCATTTTAATAATACAATATAAAATGTTTGGCATCTTGATAGCCCTCTGCAGGGTTTTACAAACTATTCAATATAATCCCCAATTAATCCCATGAAGAAGTAACTCCATTTTGCTGACAGTTATAGTTGTTTGTCTGAGGAGTTCTGATACAGCCAGATCTCTTAATTCCTAGCTGGGTATTTTTAACATCTACACTAGGCTCACAGATAAGCAATTTTTTGAGGGTAACATTATTAATTTCAGTAATATTATTATATATTTTTATATAATTATATAGAACAGATCTATTTGTATCTGTTAAGATTATGAATTAATACAATTATTGTTAATAATAATTTCTACTTCTAAGAAAGGTCTCCCTACCATGGAGACAGGTTTTTTTTTTTTTGAGACAAAAAAAGTCAGAATGTTGCCCTCTAACAATAGAAAGTTATTAAAGCATCATAATGCTAGACATTTTGAAAAGCTGCAAATAATCTATTCACAGCTTTTCACTAAAAAAGCACTATTCAGAGAAAAAGCAAGATATTTTAAAACAAGCTGACGTCTCCAATGCAATACACTCAAGGTGCAAAAAACCCAAACCAAAACAACATCAAAAATGACACCACCACCACCACGGCTTCAACAAAATACATATAAGGCTCACATTACATTTTACAGGTTGCTTAAAACAAGGAAAACCAAAAGAAAAGTCATTGAACATATTAATTAGCCCTTCCAGGAAACTGGGTCCTGTTCCTTCTTCATTGCTATATGTCACAGTGGGGGTAAATTTCAATTCAAACCTTTGACAGTCTGTGTTTGAAACATACAACTTGAAAGGTATTAAAGATCAGGGAAGAAAGTGAACTGCAGAAACACTGTCAGTTTCTTACAGTTTTAGTTAATTATTTTCTACAATGCATAAACGAGTTGGTTATTTTTAAACTATACCTTTTGAGCAAGTAGGGATCAAAGGGGAAGAAACTGTCAAGTGGGTTAGTGCATGTTTGGACGAGGTCACCCCCAGTGCCACTCCGAACAACTGGTATAAACTGCCTATTGTTCCTCTCAATAATTGTGTAGCAGAACACCAACTGGTATTTCCTTAAAAAAGATAATAAAGAAAAGTATTTCCAGCGCACCGAAAGCAAAGATTTCAGATGGTGTTAAAAGACAAAGTTACTTTTTAACAAACATCACTTCTATTTTCCATTTTCCAACTGATAGTAGATTTCAAGACAGTCACAAGGTAAGGAGTCTGTTCTCTTCCTCTGCACTCCTATAAACTTTACCCCCCAACAGAATCATATTGCCTCCAACAAAAAAATAATAAAAAAACCCCAGTTTCACAGCACCGTAGGATTTAATTGAAACTGAACCATAAACTAACTTATCCTGCCTAGAATATGGGCGGTGTTATATGAGTTATCTTGGATAACACTCAAGACTGTTCCTAACAATAAACCCATGTTCTAAGTACTGTGCTGGTTGTAGATCACACGCATACAAATATCTGTACCAAGCTGAAACTGAAAGAAATGAGTAGGTACCTGGTAATGGCAGCAAACAAGTTCACAACAGAGGGTATGCAAATCTTCAGGGGGTTTAGCTGACACATGACAATGCGCTCAAAATTTAAACTCTGCAGATATGACAGGCCTTGAAAATAAGAACAATTGACAAATATAAGTTATACAGCACATAAGACGAACTTAATCACGGAATTTCAGAGCTGGAAGGGACCTCTAGAGATCATCTAGTCCAACTCCCCAGCTAAAGCAGGATTGCCTAGAACACGTTACTCAGGACTGCATCCAGACGGGCCTTGAAAGCCTCCAGAGAAGGAATTTCCAGTTTGACCAACCTCCACTCTACACATCACCACAGAAGCACATCCCAGGGCCGTCTCTTACAGTAGAGATCTAGCCCACAACTTGTTCAGCAGAAAAGCTACTCTAAAGAACAGTAACCTGCCACAGCCAAGGAATCCTTCTAACACAGATGCTACTCTTACACCTATTACAGGGACTGACAGAGGCACAGAGTCACCAATACACATTATTAATTGAAGCCCATGCTAGTTTTTTATAGCTGGAATTCAAACGTGCTCAGTAAGTGGGGCCAGATATCAATGTTGAGAAGTTACCAGCATTGTTTTCAATAACGGGACGAAAAAAGATTATTTAGCTTGGTAATCCAACAGGTGTACAAGCCACCTCATTTTGTTTAGAGCACAAGATAAACTTGCCATTAGATACTTCCAAATTGACCACTAGAAAAAACATCAACAGTGAAACTTGCAAATGAATCCCAACACCATTCAAACCTAATATACTCACCTTTCCTTAAGTTTCCATCCAAAAGTTGCTTGTGACGGAAAATAAGTGTATAGAACACCGCCTGACATGTAGAATAAAATGGCCCGTGGAGAGCTACATCACAGTAAGCATTAGCCCCCGTATCCTGATTATCAATGTATTTATGCATCCAGTTCACTAGAAGATCCAGGCATGCTTTTACTGTACTATAATGGAGGGGGGAAAAAAACAGGTATAAAAAATAGCACCAGAAATAGTGTAGAAAAGATGTTAAAGGATCGCAGTGGTTATAAGAAAATTGGTAAGAAAATATAATTGTAAAAAAGGAAATTCTGTTATGAGCTTTCTCCTTTATCTCAGCATAAAATGAATCAGTGTATCAGCACTGAAAACCCCCATCAGTGAAAGCACAAGATTTAGGCTTACTGGCAAGCAGTGGGAACAGGAGACTAACACTGCATATGCATTCCGTGAATGCTGTACTTAGCCCCAGCAATCATCATACATTGTTTGGTTCTGCCCATATATCAGAACAACTTACACAACTGGAATAAATTTAGCTCTTGCCAAGAAGCTGCCAATGTAACTCCCAGCAGTCTGCCTGATCACTGAAGGATTGTTTGGATCATGTAGTTTTTTCCAGAGATGGTCTAAAAATGCCTCAGCCAACCCCTGGAAACAAGACATAGAATTCACAAACTGTTATGCTGATGACATTGTTTAAGTAATAGATTCCTAATACTCACATAATTTCCATAACCAAACCATCAAAAAAAAGGCTACCTGTAACTGTAGTAAGTAATTACTCCAACACATGATGGAAGAGCGCTCCTTGTGTCTTTTTCTACACTGAGTTGTAAAAAGCAAATGGAACCGTACGTCTAGGAAACTAAAGTCAGGAACAGATACACAAGAAGTGTTTAAAAACAAGAGCGGTAAGCAGGTAAACATTAAGTGACTGTTCACTGTCTCTTGTGGCAGAAGATGTCGGCGACATCCAATGAAAATAACAGGGAGATTAATTTACAGAAACAAAAGTGGTTCTTCACCTTCAATGGTTATACTGTGGAACTTTTTGCCACAGAAGTTAATGATGTCAAAAATTCACATCAGTATAAAAAGCATGGTACCACAAGGTATTTTGTCCTTGAATTTGTCCCTCATGGGCTGTTACCAGGAAAGTACATCACTTTGCCTCAGGAAGTTACTGGACTGCTGCTGGAGGCTGAGAGGGTACTCTAGCAAAGCATCATAACAGGCTTGCCCAACTCTGATACTCTCTCCAATACATCCACTATTAACCACTGTCAGAGACAGGGAGTTAGCTACAGATCCAGTTAAGCTACTCTTACACAAAAGTACACATGTTCTTATTTTCATATGGTAAGAGAAAGAACAATAGTTTGTTGAGAGAGATGGGAAAATGAGAGGGGGAACACACAGCAGAAATGACGTTCAAACTGAAGAGCTAACACACAGTATCTTTGAGATAGCTTTTGGATGCTGAAGGAACTTGCTGGAGCACTGTGTCTTGGGTTCAAAGGTCCAACTAATTCTTGTAAAAGAGGTCTGCTAATCAAGTTCCTACACACTAGCTTAGAACCCACCTGTTTGCACTTTATGAGCAACATGGGAAGAAGAACAACCACATAGAGGAAAACTTGAAGAAAGAAAAAACAGAGAAGGAAAAGAAAGCAAAGATACTAATGAATCCTGGTGTATTATCTTCAGACTAGAATTACATCAGAAAACAACTATTTTTTGTAAAAAAAAAAGCCAAAACGAGTATGTAGAAATGGCAGAAGACAAAGCATTTTAAAAACAGCTTCTACTCACCAATTTAAAGCTACAGATGTAAAACATGAAATACTGTACATGACATGAAGCATGGGTTGGTAAAATGAGCTTGTCAAACACAGAAACCAGATCCCGATACAAATCCTTTGTTCTGTTGATATCAAGTTTGCCTACACAACATAAAAAGAAAAAAACAGAACAAAATGAGCCACTTCAGATTTTTTTCCCCTGCCCTTATGCTGCAAAATGGCATTTATAACTTTCTAAACAAATAAGAAATACGTAAAGAAACACTGTCAAGCTGACTTCCAGGCTTATCTGACATCTAAAAGATATTTATAGTAAGACCTTCCAGGACTTCAGTTCTACTGCTTTTTACGGTGGTGTATATTCAGAGTATCTGTGTGTGTGCACGCATACACATGTATAAAACTGGCAGACATGCAAACTTTGCAATAATGTGTTATTTCTGAAGAGCTAGAAGAAAACACTAAAAAATAAATTATCTGACTTCATGAAGAAGATACAGCAAAATGATTTCTAAATATTCTCTTTTAAATATATAAATCTAAGAAATTCAAACCCCTAATACATGCCAGTGTACATTTCTTTCAGGTCTTTTCCCATAATACAAAGCTTTGCTGTATCAATTCCAACTGAATGACATGACTGCTTGTTTTAACTTACAGTCCCTGCGATGTTGAAAGGATTCATAATTCTGATACAAAAAGCAATGCAAATGATAAAACACTGAAGACTAAATCTCTAAAATCATAAACCTTTGCATCCTCTGCCAATAACACTGGGCAGAGGTAGGAAAGCAGACTGCAGCCTGCTGATAGCAGAATTGTGCCGCTAAAGGGTGAGGGCTCTCTTTTGCAGCAGCAGAACGCAAGAACTTATCTTGTTTTTCTTACCTGTTGACAAAACAAAAAACTTGGTTATAGGTCAAGTGTTCTTACCATCCACGTGGCAAACATCTTTAATATAGGAAAACAGGATGGTCATCAGAATATCAAGGCGCTCTGCAAGTGGATGGGCCATTCTCTCACTACTGGAAGAAATAACTTTGTTTCCTTTTCTTTCTTCATCTTCCTCCTGGTAGATAAAATGGTAGTCATACAGCTTTTATATATAGAACATCATAAAGAGAGCAATTACAGGAAAAATTAAACTACGTTGCCTCTTTCAGTGATATGCTAAAGTTTAGTCTTTTTCAAAAAACCAAAACCAATTAAGTATCTAATTACACACTCAATATAAGCAAATTTTTGTAAAGTAAGCCAACTGAATAATTAGCTTTATGTATAGCTGCTTGTGTTTTTACATATAAGAATTGATTCACTGCGTGTACACTACGTATTTACATGAATAAAGACAACACCTGGAGGACACATTAATCATTTGTAAGGCATTCAGGTTTCAAGAGCTGTGTGCAGTGCAGTAACAAAGCAATAACGTATTCCTACACCATCTCAGTTCATAGCCATCTCAAAAGTGAAAATTTTACTAAAACAATAAAAAAACTTTTAGTAGAACAAGATAGCCAACCATGTCAAAAAGTCCCCTCTCTGTAGATTTTTCCTCACTATCAGAGTTATTAGCAGCTTCTTCAGCATCTTCAATATCTTGCTGTGGAGCACTAACCTACAGTTGCAAACAAGACCAGACAATAATATGAAACCTTTATTTTTTATAGAAATGACAACATGAGTAATTTCTAGAATATATTTTGTACTTGACTAAATAAACATTTCAAAAGCGAATGTTATGTATGCAATACCTAACTGTCTGAAACTTTGCCTTCAGAATATAAGCCTTCCCCAGACTGTTACATGCTGAGGTTCTCCAAAATAAAGACACCCTCCCCATCTTCTTAAAGACTGTAAATCCTTTTACTTCAAAGGCATGATAAAACAGACCAGCCGCACAAAGAGAAGCACATTCTCTGCACATTAGCACTGATCACCATGAAACCTTTATTTTGATTCTGTCATGGAGATTCCATGCAGGGTGTAACAGTACACATCATACAGTCACCCTCAGTTGTGGGAACACCGTAAGACTGGGAATGGAGTATAGATTTGACTGGTTTTACACTCAGGATCATAAGCACTATTGCAACTTATTTTTTTGTTGAGCTTAACACTGAGGCATATTTAATTTCCTATGCTGTGTATTTTAACAACAAGCTTCCTTAAAACATGATACAGAACAAACTTACATCCAACTTTAACAGCTTTTCAATAATAAGCTCCAGAATTTGAAGCCTCAGAGTTGGAAGGTACACTGTAACTCGTAGCAGGTTGTGAACGTAACATTCCTGTAACACAAAATAAATTGGTATCTTTAATAATGTTAAAAGAAAGTCTAATTTCTGCCAAGGACTTTTAGAAAACAAATTTATTCATTTGTTATTTAAAAAGACAGAAGTAGTTTACATAGACTGTATTTGATCTAGAATAAATCAATGTATAATCCACACATCAACTTTCAATTGTTAAGCTGTGTTATCATTAACTTCTTAATCCATTATTTCCATGTAAATTTTTCCAATTACATCTGGACAAAATGAGTATAAATATTCTCAAAGGAAAGTTTATTAATTCCCATGGGAGTTTAAGTCTATACTTTCTCTACAAAAATTAGAACAAGCAGCATATTCCTCACTACATCTAGAACCAGCTTTAGTAGAACTGTTTGCAGTGAGAGTGAATACATCTTTACTTCACATTCTTATAACACACCAACAACAATTCTAACTTCCACAGGTAAGTCTCCTCAGAGTCGTTGTGATTATCATTCAGACAGGTTAACAGACAAGTTTTGTTGCGTGTCCATGTACCTACCCGTGTATGCACACACGTACAAAACACAACATTGCAACTTTCATACAGCAAAACGGTCAAGTCAATACATAAAACTAAGTAAATTGCCGCATTTAAGTACACCATAGTCTCTTTGTGAATACGCATTATAACACGACCTTTAATTACATGAGCACATATGATTTTTCCACAGGCTATCTGGCTTGCTCAGTACGTAAGATGGATAGAGCTAGTTTAATGAGAACGGATAAATAGGAAATATTTAACAACAATGCATGGACCATATTTTTATTACACCATTCAAATCTTGCCCCGAAAACAGAGTTATGAATTTTTTCCATGACTTAGTCCTCACTGAGCTGCTAAATACATAAATAATTAAAAATTCTTCTCCTAACACCATGCAAGAGCTATTTTCCCTCTCATTTGACAGATAGGGAACTGATGCCCAAAGTTATTTGGATTTTAAAAAAAGAAAACAAAACCAACCAAAAATAAGCAAGGTATACAAAGAACTCTGGGGTTCTTTCAGCACTTGATGAGTTCGAAACACAGCTCCAGCTGACCCTGGCTGGTGGAGCAGGGCTCTGCCTTTCTGTAAAATAAAGTGCCAACATATCAAGCTGGAACAAGTAAATATAAAGATCACACAAGAGCCATAACCTCTCAAAAGCTTCCAGCTTGGTTTTCACCACACATGAGCAGTATACCAAAGACGTAATAAAACAACTTAACACCCTACACTACTGGCAAATTTGATTTCATTTATAACGTCCATTGCTTTCTGTGTGTTTATCAAATTCCCTGTTCTTCTGATAAATACTTTCCAGTTTTGACAACAAATGAGACAGGTATCCTACCGTCTCCTTCCTATACAACCCTGAGATTCATCGTCAAAGAGGTCCATCTTGTGCATTGATTAAGAAAGCAATCCTGTGGAAAAGATATGCAGTTATGTCATTAAAGACTAGCATAATGCTTATGCACAAGGAATTTTAGTATGCTCGAACAACCTTATACTAAACAGACACACCCTTATAGATAAGTGTGTGTATATATAAACCCAAGAATTTTTAAAAATACACTCAAAAGTCTGCATTCAGTGCCACCAAAACAGTTGTCGATACTACAGAGTATATTTATACATTAAAAAAACAAGTGAACAAATAAAAATATTTGCAGGTCTTACCAGAGTTCTTTCTGATTTATTAATGAAAGGGAAGTTTTCCACAAGTATCGGCATGAGGAACTGTGGTGTCCTGATATTAAAAAAACCAAGCAAACAAAAAAAACCCCCCAAAGTTATAGGTTATTAATCACAAGAGCAAATACTGAAGCTCCAGTACTCTAAAGACAGATGGGAATAAGCTTACTTCACAGTAGCTTTATTTTAAGGTAAGCATTTGTACAAAATCTGTTTTTGCAAGGATTACCAAACAGATAGTAAGTGGCAAACTTTCACGTGCAATTGTTAGAAGCCACTTCAAATACATTGCTATAAACACAACTTTCCCTACTTCCTATTCCCATTAACAAGAGACTTTCAGCTGCCGATGTCTATGGAAATTTCATAATCATTGGATACAGCATTCCACCAGTTAGTGAGTATTAGGAAAAATCATGCAACGAAACTAAGTCTTATACTTCAAATTAAGCAAAAAAACCCCTAATCAGTTCACAAGCTTTAAATCTGCAAGGAAAGGGCATACAAAACCATGGGATGATATACTTACGAAGGAACATATCTTGCAACAGTTTGCAATGCTCTATGGCATGTATTAAAGTTTTCAGAAAGGTCTAGAGAAAGAAAAAAAGTACTGTTATGCATTTGGTTACAGAAAACTCAATCAGAATCAGCAAAACCAGTTCATATCAACTAAACATTTTAAAGATTCCCAAGGAAATTGCATTTGCCAAAATATTAGGGGTTGGGTTTTTTTTGGAGGGGGGACATTTTGAGTTTTGTTTGTTTGTTAAGTTGAAATGACTTAGTACCAAAATAAGCATGAAAAACAATTACAGGTAAAATTCATGGCATCACAATCAATACATTCTGAATGTGCTGCCAACCTTAAGGCCATGCATTGTTGTTATTGTTGAAACATTTTCAAAATTTTCAAATTCCTGAAAAACATTTAGCTGTTCACCTTATCAATAAATACATTAATTATGAGGCATTTCTGTTATAAGTATCGATTGTATTTGAGCCTACCACACACAGACAATAACAACAAAAAAAAGACTCAAGAATCCCCCAAACTACCTAGTTTTACCGAGATAAATAAAATGGAAAACAAACAACTCCTAATTTTTCTTTGGCTTTGAAACAATCTAGGAATAGGCGTGTTTTCCTATGCATTCAGTCTTATTCCTCCAGATGCTGCACCAACTAGAATATTTTGAAAGTAACAAGAAGTGGGTCACCATACCACTGATTCGAGTACAAGAAAGTCCTTGACTTGGGAATTTACATACTGTTTCTTAATGTTTTACATTAACTCAGCTAAATTAATTCTGCAAAAAGGGAGCAACATGCACTGTATGCTTCTTTAGTAAAGGTATTACAGCAGCATATATAAGCCATGCTTCCTTTATACTCACTTTCATCATCATCATCAGAATCTGAAATATCCACATCATCTTCTCTGATGGTTATTCGAGCTAGCAAGAAGTAAGATTATATCAAAATTGTACAAATCTTACAGGCAATGGTTTCAATGCCAAATCAAACACACTGGACATCAGGACTAAAGCATGAAAATTACCCACAAAACTTTCTAAAATAACCAGAAGCTCATCAAAAGAGACTGTTTTATCCACTGAACTAGGAAGTTCCTGAGAACATCTGACATGATCCTCACTGCAGCTTTTGTTTTTCAGTAATAACAACATCACACAGTTCATCTCTTTCCAAGACATCTTCATAAATGGAGTCTATATTAGCCACTAGAATGTGTCTTCTAAAATCTTGGTACAGAAAACCACCTGTATCACAATGCAGCTATTCAAGTTAAGAAAGCAATCAACAGGAAAAAAAACGTGACCCAATAATGAATTGTGTCACCCATTATATTTATACAGAATTTATCTAGGAAAGATATTTCGATAAGCAAAGATTAAGAGAAAAGTAACTTACGGGGGACAAACTGTGACACGATCATCCGGAGGCATGGCCTAAGATGGACAGTTTGTGCTGACACTAGATTGCCAAGAAAACCCAGATATTCTTCCACTACCTCTCGACTTCTTCTCAACCATGGCAGCCTCTGCAAGTAAGCAAAGATCAAGATGTCAAAGAATGACATTTCGAGTAATAAACTCTTAACCTTCCCACATAACAAACAGATATTTACCAGCAAAATGCTGACCAGCTGATCAAGTTCTTTGGTCAAATACACAACAGAAGTTCGAAATTCATGCAGCCAATTAATGATCTGGGCATCCTTAAAACAAGCAGAAAAAATAGGTAACTATTTCAATAAACAGTATTACCTATTACTAGAAAATAACAAAATCCTTACAAGTCAAAGATTAAGACTGTCACTAGAAATTATTTTCACATTAGCAGGCAAAAAATTTAAGTTTGTGTCCTCACCAATGAAAGTTCTCAAATGCAAGAATAAATGCACACCAACTCCTAAACCAACAGCCTGCCTGGAAGGCTTCGGTAACAGACTGAGCACTGCACACAAACCTCACTCACACAGAATGTATTTAAAAGAAGTGGCATTCAATCTTATTTCCTTTTTGCTCTAGCTTAAGCAGAAGGGACATTCAAGTCTCGAAACAAGAGAGATACTGAAACAGCAGCAAATCTACACAGAAAATTTTACGCTGATTTTGCCCATACACTCCAAAAGGCCTGCTAAAAACGAAGTATTTTACAAAATGTCATCTTTAAAGAGAAAAGGAACTTCATGTAACGTTATGTTTCCTGAAGCATTCTTCTCACAGTTTTGTGTGGTTTACTTAAAAGAATAAAAAAAAAAAGACAGCAAATACGGTGGGTGCTCCTGCACATCTATCTTACTACCTAATTAAAGTTTTCAGTGAGAACGCGAGAAGATAAAAATTCATGCAATTTAAAGGCTGGGAAAGTCAGAAACCATGGTTTGACCTACAAAAGTATCTGCAAAACTAAGCATCACTGACCTAAAGATGGTATTTGGAACAAAGAAAGCAAAAAGTTCCTCACTCTAGAACAGCATCAGTAAGCATGAGACATCATTTACCAAGATCCTGCATGTAATATATACATGCATATAAACCGACAATTGCCTCTTCTTTTTCATTTGGAATCTTACTTCTGATAGTTTCCACAAATTAAAAAAAAGCTGTTAAATGCAGTTTAAAACGTTTAAAACAAAGGATTTGGGTAAGCACCAGACTTGTCTAATGACTCCACTCAGGCAGCCAAACTTTAAACCATGGGACCAAAACTCTTACCTTTATGTCTGGATCTGACAGCTGATGCTTTAACAACTCAAAATCTGTGGTCTCACCCTAGCAGGGGAAAGAAAAGTAATTAAATAACACTGATATTTTCCCCAGCAAAGAATACAGATTTCATCAACGTGTCTGAGCAACCTGATGTTGCTGCAGAGTAACATGAAGAACACAAATGAGAAAGCCCAGGGAAAGCTGAAGCAGCAGTAGCCGAGTGCTGCCGCTGACAGACACCGGAGGCCGCCGGGTCACTTTCGGCTGCGATCACTTTCCACCCTCCAGCGTCAGCCAGGCTTCGCATCCACCCAGGATTCACTCAGGCTGACTCACAGGGGAGATCTTTTCCCTTACGCAGCAATGCCGCCTGCACACGCCGCGGCCCTCAGCCGCCCCCAGGTTTTCTCCTAAGCCTCCCGACGCGGTCCTGTGCGAGCCGAAGGCAGGGGGTTACCCCCCGGGCCCCGCGCAGCGGCACCGCACGCAGCCTGGCCGAGGAGGAGGCGCCCGCGCGGAGCCGCCACTCACCTTTTCGTACTTCAGCAGGATGTCCGTCAGAGTCCCCCCGAACCGCACCGTCTTCCTGGGCGGGGAGCTGATGAACTCGTCCGCTCCCAGCATGGCGGCGGACCCCTCGCCTGAGGGCAGGCGAAGACGCGTGAGCACCNGCGGGGCAGGCGCCGCCGCGCGCCGCGCCCCTGCCGCGCTGCCTGCCCGTGCCGCCACATGCCGCGGCCGGGCGGAAAGGGAGTCGTCCTCGCCGGAAACGGGTATGGCCCCGCCCTTCGCACCATGGAGAGGGAGCGGCTGGAAGGGCCGCGGCTGCTCTGGGCCCGCCGTCGGTGGCGCGGGAGGACCGAGGGAGGCGGAGCGGGGGCGCGTCCCCTACCGGTACCGACGGGTGGTTTGGGGTGTTTTAGTGTTTAAATACAGCACAACTGGCTGCGTTAAAGGATGTAGCAGCGTGGAGATGGGACAACTCAAAAGGAATTAAACACTAAATAGGTAAAAGCCTTCAATAATTTTTAGAGCAACCCGGATAGGTGTGAATGGAAACCTCCATTTTCTGCTTTTTTTTAAACTCCGTGGAATACATAACATTCAAGTCTCCAGCCCACGCAGCTGGTCCCAGCAGCACACGGCATGACGGGGCCCACCTCCTGCAGCACCCCAATACCCACCTCCTGCCCAGCAGCTCACACCCCCCGGAGCCACAACGGACAGATTTTTGTAGAATTTACTAATAATTTACTTTCTCCCCGGAAAAGATGTTCCCATTTAAGAAAAGTAAACAGTATATACCGCATTAGAACCGTCTTTAGACACAGCCCATCTCTAAAGCATCTAACAACAAGCATTTGGTCCTTCCACATAGCTTTGGCTTTTGTCCTTTAGTGGAATATAAAACACAGGTTTTGAGCTAGTTGTAAGGCTCAATCAGCTACAACAAAACCTTGTACGAGGAGACTGCTGTAACCAGAGCATGGTGCCTTGCGATTTTGGCTGTGTTCACACGGTGTGTGTGGGACTGTCCCTTAAGTCTCACAGGAGACCCTGCATCCACACGCCGTCCTGAGCATCCGCCAGCACTTCTTCCCAATCCAGGGGGGAAAAGCTCTTTAATGGACTTTGTGCCGCGCCGAGCTACAACTGATAAGGATACCAGGAGACTAAAATAGTGTTAAATGTTCGTTAATGTTTAACTTCTAATAATTCAGTTGCCAGTTTCTATTTAGTACTAGCCTTCCTCGTTCAGGAGGCAAACAGACCGCGTGAACTGGTAATTGGGTTACCTTTTCAAAAGGAAAGGATCAGAGCTCACAATACCTATTGTTGCCCCACAGCAAGTGCTTTTTATCTCATTGTCTAAACACACCATACTAATTCCACTTATTAAACATTACGTTTCATAATACAGTTTACAAGTGAAACTATGAGAGTCAGAAAAAGCAGTTATCTCTGTTCACAACAATTAAATTAAAATAAATTCCTGTGAATGACACTGAAATCTATATGTAATCTATATGTAATCTATATGTTTTAAGGGAGGAGCCTGTTTGTCTGCTTTTTTTTTAATCAGAACATTGTAACACCACAGTGGTGTCACATTGCAGTTCCTCCAAAAGGAGAAAACAATCGTACACACCTCCTAAAAACCGCAGTTAGTGAAGCCGAAATTACGTCACAGACCTTCAAGTTCAGAGTTCACTGAACCTTGTTGAAAAACTGAGAGCATTCAGAAGATATTTTAAATTAGAATAGGCATAGAAAAGTGAGAAGTTACTCCTGTCGTTTAGAAGAGAACACTGAAAGTAATTTCAGGAGTTCACAAGGAAGTACAGCCACAGTATTCTTAGTAAACAATTTCCTTATATCCACCTCTAGTATTCGATAAGATGTGGCATAAAAACAATTGTACATTAAAAATTTAAGACCTACCCACATTTGCCAATGGTGGGCTCAAACTCTTAGTTCAAAACCAGAGGAAATAACGAGGAATTTCTCCACACAAGAATTTTAGGTATCATTAACTTTAATATAAATCTTTTCCCAGGTGTTACTTCTCATTACATCTAAATGTAAATTTATTAATATTTCATAAAGGATCAGAGTATTTGTTAATCAACAGGGGGTTTTTTTGGTGGTGTCCCCGCCCTCCACCAATGCTTCAGAATTAGGAAAATAATTCCCAACATCACTGGACTAAAAATGCGTCTTCTTAGAGTCATCATATTACATAATTTGCAACTATGAAGAAGGTACCGCTATGCCAACATCACTATTTTGACTTGTCTACTTATAAAATCTCAAATTCCAAGTTATTCCAAAATAATGATGAAACTTTACAAGAGTCACCATAAATTCATATTTACACTATAAACAACTTCTACTACATTTGCAACCTTGCATCAATAGTTTACAACAGATATTTCAAGAGCACCCTTACAAACAAAAGTATTGCACTGGCATCATTAAAATTCACAGTAAGTTTAACTTCCAGACCTTGGTAAAACAGTGCAAGAGCTTTTCATTGTGCAAGAGCTTTTTATCCAAACATTCCCGGGTTATTAAAAATAAAAATTTAAAAAATCTGTATCACACGCTGCAGTGACTTTTCTGTGAATTAGGTTTGTTTCTTTCTTAGTTCTCACTTCTTAAGAGATCTAGTTTGTTTTGAAATGGTGAAAAAACCCACAAAAGCCTACCCAGTCCAACACTGAAATAGGTGCATTTGGCAGAGATATGGCTCTGTGTCCATTTTATATAGAGAGTCCACAATGGTTGCAGAGATTATTCCATGAGAGAATCCTGTTGCATTGAGTAGGGAATTCTCTTTCCATAATTTGCAGCACATCCCCTACTTTTAGAGGCAGTAACTTCGATAGTCGTGTCTTCAACAGATCCTGAAGACAATACATTAAGAGAAGGTTACTCCAAAAAAGTTTCAGAACAAATAGTCATATAAAACTCTAAACTGTCATTTGAAGTCAGTCTTAAAAGTATTTTTCCTCATGTTTACCAGCCAATTGGAACCCAAAGAAAAGACCCATCAAGTTAATAGCCCATTTCCAATGGTGACCAAGGGTCCATGTCTCAATAAATGTTGAACTGGTTTTCAAATCAGTAAATTTTAGTTTGTCACACTGTCCCATGTCAAATAATCCCATACTTCACTTACATAGCACGTGACAACTTGTTGGTTCCTGCTTTGCCTAGTGAGAGCCATTCTCTATGTACCTTTTCCATGCCACTTATGTCTATATAAGCCTCTAGAATATTTTAGACTCAGTGTCTCTTTTCATGCTCAAGTATCCTAATCTGTTTGTTATTCCTTTGAAAGAATTCATTCCATATCTTGAGGATTCTCACCCTTCTCATTCACTTCTAATATAATTTTAAGATAGGAAATTGGAACAGTATGCAATATTCCTTTAATAGCTTCAAAAAGTTATTAATGGCAAGAACCAGAAAAAATATCAAAATGACAAAAATACATAAATAGTTTCTGTGAAGAACAAACTTCCTTGTTAAGGCAACAGTTAATTTTCCACACACTTGCACTTTTTTTTTCAATATTAAGAGAAATCTGAAGTTAATGACTCAGGATGATTTCCTCATGGCCAATATGGTGTTGGGTTTCTCTTTTTTTTTTTTTTGTGGTGGTGTTTTTTTCCCTCCTCTCTCTTGACAATATCTGCCCAAACATGTTTAACCTGTTTGGTTAAGTTCATAAATATTTCCAGATGGGGAGATAATTTCATCTATCAGTAAGGGATGATCTGATTCACACAGCTGCTTATGAGAAGATATAAAGTATTTCAGACAAACTTACTTCAAAAGGGAACCCTGAATTATCTTTGGAGGTGCAACCACTTGTTATCCTTTATTCTACCTTGAAAGTTACAATCATAGAGTTTATATTACAATGTGTAACAATTACCATGTATACACTCCCTCTGTTTTGGTTCATTCTGAATTACAATTAGTAATGCAATTGCGCTAAAGTTCGTTTACCGTTGCATTAGAACTACTGTTTACTTGGGAGAACTTGTAATGAAGCACTCTATATATTTGTCTCTATAGGAAATAATAAACCATAGATAATTTCTAATTAAAATCAGTAACAAGACTTTAAATTTTTAAAAATAATGGATAACTTCCACTACTAGAAGTCCACCACAACAGAATACACATCTCTGTATGCATATTGAAAGTAGGACCCTCTACAGAGATGGCACATTATCTACTGAACTCAATACCTGTAATTGCCATAATCTTTAGAGGAGAAAGGTTAGGCATAGTCATTTACAAATGTAATTTATTCCCTGCAAATATGGATCTCTGTCAATTCTAAACCCATTTCAGAAAAAGTCTAAAAATGTCTGTCATTTTCAACAGCCTGTTTTTTTTAACAGATATAGTTTATTATTAACTAAATAACAGTAGTAACTCTTTTAAAGTTGTATTGCTGATGCCCTTTTCTGCCTCATACAAGTTTTCTATTAAGCAATAGTTATCTATATTCTATCTCCCTACTGTTAGAACTTCCTCTGAAGAAAATTCTGTGTCTTTCATGAAAGAGGATGATTTCCACATAAACTTGCTGTAAACCAACAGTAGCTTCAAGGTAGTTTCAAGGAGCAGCAGAAAAAGCTGACCTTGTGCACAGTGAATCAGAACTGCAAGATGTTCAGAACTACCGAGTAGTTCAGACACTTAGAGGTAAATTGCTTTTAGTTCCTTCAGAAAGGGTTTTTACACTGTGAAGTAAAAGCTTGACTTTTTTCTTTCCATTTTCAAAGCATTAAGCATGCTTTTCTTCCCAAGTAAACATAGAATATTAATGAACACACTAGGGATACTTTGAAAGGCTTGATGACCTTCAGCGATGTTTCGAAGTTGGACCAAGACACTTTCTTTGCACACTGGATAGTAGCACATCTTTTTTGGATGGCTGAGGTTCATGACAAGTAGTTTAACTATTGGTTGCATTTATAAGTATCAACTATGAGCTACCACTCTGCCCTTAAGTTAAATACAAGTCAGCACTTCAATTTTTTTGTCGTTGTTCTCCAAGAAAGAAGCATTTTAAGTTGCTAAAGAGGGAGTTTCCCCTCACAAGGCCTCATGTGGCTAGTGGTTAATGGCTACTTCATTACCCCACACTTAACTTCTGGTGGCATTTAGAGTTACTGTCAGGACCAGTTCAGGACCAGTTCTGGACCACACGACTTCTATGCTTGCAGGAAGCTCTCCACACACCAACTCCATCACGCTCAGGCAGGTTTTACTCCCGCTGTCCTTTTCCGTTCTTAGACGCCAACAGGAAGTATCTTCCCTGCCTTATCAAATTTGCGCCATCTCTCACTCGACTTCTGCTACCACCTAAGTTGAGAAAGATTCCCCACAACTTTTTTTTTTTTAAAAAAAGCGCCAGCTGTGAGCAAGTGGTTTAGCACAAGTTTTTAACTGACACTCAGTTAAGAGAGTTTTCTCAACTTCCAGACAAACTTAGGGTCCTCCCCCGCCCGCCCTCGGCTTCCCTGCCCCGCATCCCTCTCCCTGGAGGCCCGGCTCGGTGCACCCCGCCCCCGGCTCTCACCTGCCGCAGTCGGCGGGGCGGCCCCGCGGGCCCCGGGCGCGCTGCAGCTCCAGCTCGGCGGCGGCGGAGCGGGACCGCGATGCGGGAGCGAAGGCGGAGGAGAGGCGGCGGCTGAGGCCGTGCACCAGCCCCCGCAGCAGGCTGTCCCCGCCACCCTTGGGCACCGCCAGCCCCACGTCGTCGCGCAGCTCCTCCGGCGGCACCTCCAGGTTGCCGGCGTACCAGAACACCCACCAGATGAGGCTGAGGAAGATGCCGATGCCGCCCGCGTAGATGAGCAGGTCGGAGAAGAAGACGTCGGCGAACACGCCGGCCAGCAGCACCGCCAGGCCCAGCGCGTCGAAGGCCAGCGCCAGCCAGAAGGCGGCCACGCAGCGGCCCAGCCCGCCGGGGGCCGCCATGGCGGGGAGCGGGAGCAGCGGCAGCGCCGCCGCCTCGGGCCGCCCGCACCTGAGGGGAAGGCGGAGCGCGGCCGGAGGGCGGGAACGCACCTGAGGGGGACATCCGGGCCACGCCCCGCCGCTCGCACCTGCGCGCGGGGCCACGCCCCAGCGGCCGCTGAGGGGGAAGGCGGGAAGGCCGCCGCCATAAGGGCGGCCACCGCTCCCCTCTTATCTTAGGTCGCTTCAGGTACGAGTGACACCCCGTTTGCCCAGGCCCGGCTCCTACCGCCGGCCTCTCCCCGGTCAGCGGCGCCCCCTGACCGGCACCTTCCTCCTGTCCAGCCTCGTCGAGGCGGCTGGCGCAGCCGGTTCGTGAGAGAACAGCGGGCGCTAGGGTGGTCTCAGGTGGCTGTCGGCATTCTGGAGCTGAGGCGTCCCCTGCAAGAGGTGGTCGCCGCCGTTTCCTTGTGCAAGTGAGTGTCAGGGACGCACAGCTGGACCCAGTTGAGGTGGCATCACCTTGTGAAGGTTGGGTAAGGTTTTTGCCTTGGTTTGCTCAGACACCCTAGAAGGGGCGCATTTCAAAAAAGGTGGTCTTGAGATGAATGTACGTGTTGCAGACCTCCACGCCTGCAAGATGTGGCGGCAGCTATAGCAGGCAGCAGAGATTTGCAAGAGAGTTACAATGTGCATCTGCAAAGTCATATAGACTAACTACATGTTTGAGGTTGGCTTAAAAAGAGTAATAATTAGAACAGAACTTCAGGTGAACAAGCAGGAAACTAGTTATGAGTGCAAGATGAAAAATCCAGCAAGACAGTTCTTGCCATAAAAGGCAAAATACGTATTTCAGTTCACTCTTGTGATAGTTAATGACCTGGTACGTATCTTTTAATACTCTCAAGGCTTCAAGCCCACGAACTCTCTTCATCTGTAGGCTCTCTTGCACATGCTCTCTCAAGGCCCTCATATCTAGCAGTTTCTTTAATGATGGGTAAACCACACCATTCCAGTAACTAGAAATATCAGGCCAATGGAAAGTCTGAGAGGCCTAAGAGCATATGCAGCTTACACATGTTTGCAGAAATAGTGTGCCAGGAACAATGCCACTGAGGACTATTCCTCCAGTGACAATGACTGCTATTGGTGTACTATAAGATTACAGACTCAATTCCTGTCATAGCACTTGATTCACCTTTCATTGCTCTTGCTGAACACTGAGAATCAATACGAGTTAAAGCCACTTCATAATTAGTGATCGCCTGTGTTACATTATTCAGTAAAAGACATCCTTAGGAAATGACAATCTGAAATCCTCTTAGAAAGTTAAGATCGTTCTAAGTATTTCAACAACAAAACATCTTTCACTTTGAGACCTAATACCACTTCTATCCTAGAATTATAGTACCAAAAAGCCTATACTGCTGTTCTTCCTAATTACTTTCAAGTATCTTTTGGGTTTTAAAGTTTAAACCTAACTTCAGTAAGACACCTACGGTTCTACTTCTGCCTCATGTTATGGTGTTAAATAACCTTCTAACTTTTATCCCTCTCAAAAGTTTAAGAGAAAGACAACAGTGTACCTGTTATCCAAGTTTGAGTGAGGTTCATATACAGGGGTACATTGTGATGTACCCCTGTACATCTACAGGGCTACAGGGGTTTATTCCGCTAGAATCAAAATAGCTTTTAGAAAAGCTAATTTTAGTATTGCATACTTATCCTGATGGCAGTAGGAATTCTAATAACCATATACAACCCTAAGATAAATAATGATGACCATTTTGCTTAATCTGAAATGATTGTGTGAGAAGGCAGATCTAATTACAACAGAATAACAAATACTGAGGGAATTTTAAACAGAAATTAGTATTAATAATCTTCACTCAGATTCTTTGGAAAAGGAGATATTTAAGTCATAGTTGTAGCCCTGTGGCTTTCTTATTGTGTGCAGCAAATTTACCTCCCCCTAGGGCCCAAGATGTAATCAACTCCTACAAAATGAGTTTGTGAACAAGTTTCTATTACCTTCTCTGCATCCCTCCTGCCAAGACTTTGGTTTGACAGTATTCAGATACTTGCTTTATTATTAACTGTTATTCTTCCCAGTAATGCTGAATTTAAGAGCTAATCTGAAAGTCTCCAAGTGAAGATCTGCAATAGCTATGTCAAATTATTACCCACCGATTTTCTGAATTCTAAATATATGTATTTTAATAAAAGAATACATATAAGAATAAAAATTGTATCAGTAGTATTACATATTATTTAACTGTCATAACCCTAGATATCTGCAGAATTTCAAGGCAGTACTTGTTAACATTTCAATGTGTTTTTCCAGCACCTACAAGCTAGTATGGTTCACTATCAATTACTCATACAGAAGTTAAAATCTTCCTTTCATAATTTTCTGCACATCTACAAATTAAGAAGTATCTTAACATGAATGATTAAATACAAAAGCACATTTCCAGAAAGGATAAGAGTTCCGTATCTATTCTCTTACTACTTCACTTCCATAATAGAGAGTATTTTGCAGCCCAGACTAGAAAGTGATGGGATTACTTTTGGACGAGATCAGATTCTTTTGACAGTCAGACTTGCTTTCTAGGCTAAGATTAATTATTTTCTTGATTGAAAAATGCTTATGGTAGACTAGAACAAGAGGTCATGGGTTACAGAAAGTTGACCCCATGGATCAACCAGAATCTGTTCATATTTAGTGTTTCTTTTACCGCTTCTTACTTAGCGCCCAATTACTTTCTAGGTAGCACATCTATTGATATGGGATGCCCTAAATAAGAGATGGGCTATGGTTTTTTGAACTTTACAAATTAAGCTGATTACATACTGTTTGATTAATCTTCTTGTCGCTTTTGAGCTTCTTCCTATTTGGATTTGAGTAAAATATTGCTAATAAAAATTTTTACCACTAGGACTTTTCATCACAAGCCTGCCTCGTATTCTTTGCGAAGGGTGTGAAGGAGTGATACAGACAGCAACCATTCAGTTATTCTGTAAAATTTCAAATACATAAGCTTTCAGTTCTACAGTATATATTTTTCATGTGTTGACCTAGCTGGCACACCTGAAATTCATACAGGCTTTGTTGTTTTTCAGGTGGAATAAACAACAGTATTGCATCCAGCATGCAGGGATAGCCTCAGTTATTCTGGTAGAAGAAATAAAGTCCAAAAGTCAAGGTAAGGAGATTTTGCTTGATGTCATAAAGTATAAATGGCCAAAGCATACAACAATAAAAGTAAAGTTATCCGTGCTCTTTTTTTTTTTTAAACACACAAATACCCCAAGTAAAAATAGCTAAAAAATACATTAAGTTAGCCTGATAACAAGCCAAACTTAAATATCTGGAATAAGACTAATAGACATCAACCTGGTTTCATTACATTGAACAGTTTAAGAAAAAATGGTAGCAGCTATTTCACATTTTAAATCACATGTTAAATAGATTGCTGCTCTTGGTACGCATGTTCCAGTACTAAGGTATGCTTCAGGAAGATGCAGTATTTCTCAGCTTCTTTTCTGGAACTGACAAAAAGAATTTCAGTGCTTTTTTTTTGCGTCAAGAAAAGATAAAAAGTAAGAAATACAGGCAATTAAGATCATGAGTTTATTTGCTCTAGCTCATCAGTTAGAAGGAAACACAAATGAGTCATTACAGGTCTCAGTGAAAAAAGGTCTTGGAATCAGATTTTCTTAAGAAGGTATTTTAATTCATCAATGTAATTGTTTACTAAAAAGACACCACTGAATGACTACATAAAGTGTGTTACAACAGACAACGTTCATGCTGACCGTGGCCTACACACTTCCTTGGGTGCTTGCTTTGGTGTTTTTGAAGACTTCTTGGCTGACTGTATTGATTTGCCAGCTTTAGGTGTTGCAAAAGACTTTGCTTCAGGCTTTTTGGGAGTCTTTTTCATCTCTTTTTCTTTTATGGCTTGCTTTGGCATGCTGAGTTGCTTGGCTTTTTTCTGTTTTGGTGATTTCTGCAAGTCTGCATGCTTGTCTGTAACTTCAGGTTTTGGTTTCGGAGTCTCCAGAGCTAAAGGTTGTTTCTTTCTCTTACCAAGGGGTGTTTTATCTTTCTTGCCCACATTGTCATCTTTTTCTGGACGTGGTTCCATTTTCTGTATTTAAGACACACAAAAAAATTACCCTTCCACCTAAGAAACATCTCTACTGTTTTTCAAGAAGAATAATCAGTGACAACCATTCTAAATGACAAATGCTTTCTATCGATTGAACTGTGCCCTAGCCCAAATAATCTGTGCACATATCAGTCTGTAAGCAGATTAAACACAGAACTAAATCATGCAAATAATGAAAAAATAACAAAATAAGAAAGTAAATAGATTCAACAAATGCAAGGATCCTCTTGGCCAGTGAAGTCACTGACCTCTGCTGGCAGAGCTTTAAACCACAGTCATCTTCTTGCCACATTTCCAGGCTTAATAGATTGAACAGAGATCAGCTCTATTTGAAGTCCAGCTGTAGACACACAAACTGACTGTGCTACGCCTGGCATTCCCTAGAATTCACCACATATTCCCAGATGACTCTCACGAAAGAAAGCTGCTGTCATCAGAACAATTCATACAACCCAACTCTAGCTGTATCTATTGCACGTCTCTGGAAACAGGGCTCTGGCAATCAAATCACATGAGCTAATCCAGACCTGTTGCAGAAGAGCAGTTTGAAGCCACCTGTAAGAGATTTTCTGCACATAATCAGAGCTTTAGTTTGGGCAAAGTGCATCATTAAGAGTATGTATTTCCTAAGTATTTGTTAAACATGAGTGTTACCAGTCTGGTTGTTTTGCAGACAGGTTAATGACAGGATGCACATAATCTCCAATATTGGCAACAATAAGTCCGTACAGTTTCATGTAAGCTGCTAGCTCTCAATTTATATTATGTGATTGTTAATGTTGCACATTACTATCCTAGAGAACGTTATTTGTTTTTACACAATTTTTGCACTCCAGGCAGAAAATGATACATTAGAATTTAATTTTACAAGAAATTTAATGTTTTACAAGAATTTTTTGATTCACTTGACTAAGTATTAAGCTGTTTCTCAATCATTTACCCTTTCTTCTGACTTTAGACTTGTTACACGACGTAGGCAAAATTGCTGCTATTTAGAAAAATACATAAAAGGACATTAACCACTGGCTTCCTTTGTCTATAAGAGGGGTTAACCAGCCATAAAAACCCTCAAAACAAAAAAAACAAACCAAACAAACCATCTCCCCAAGGCACCCCACAAACACTCAGCTCTTGCTTTCATGATAATAGTTAAAAAAAAAAAAATCCAGTTCACTTGAAATGCATTAACACACACTGTTCCCTAAGGAGCAATGAACGATTTAAACAGTTCAAAATATTTAATTTTAACTGAAATGTGAGTTTCTCAATATTATTCAGCAATTACCTCCAGCTCAGCTAAGATGGTTGTTTGCATAGGCACCAGTTGTGGAATTTCTTCATCATCACGATCACCTGGTTCTTGGGCTTCTACTACTTTTTCTTTTATCGCAAGCTCCTTGGTAGCAGCAGCAGCATTACTTTCAGTTGTCACTGTGACGTGACTTAGAATTCTTTTTTTAGCTGACTTCTTCGGTTTCTTTTTCTTTTCCTTCTAGAATAAATTGGAAGTACATCTCAGACAAATCCCCATATGAGTTCTAAATGTATGATAATTGTTTCAATATGCTGAGAAATAGGACAGTCTATCAATATTAATTTAAATACTGTTGTTTAATAGACCTGGACTGGTCAACCATATGTAAAATATGAAAAAACGCATTACTTTCAGAAGTGTATAATAAACAGCTTGTAAGTAAAGAATAATAATGTCAAGATTAGAGTCTTTAAGTTGAATATATATGCTCCAAATTTATTTTAGACAAAGAACATAAGCGGAAGTCAGTACAAAGGAATAACTAATATTTTTTTATATTTAAAAAAAAATAGGCAAGCCTCCCCTCATATATACAAGTACACAAGCTTGTGAATTATTCAGATACCGCTCACTGGCAAATAAACAAAGGGTGCATAGTCTGTATCTGCAGATGTATCAACGAGTGTATTTTCAAAAGGCGTATGTGTAAATAAACAATACAAGCAAAAGTTTTAAGAATGAATCTCAGCTCCCTGCAGTTTAGGACTAGAAATGCTTAACTCACTTATTTCTGTTCGCTTCACAACTTACCAGGGAGTTTCCATGATGTTGTTAGTATTAATGAATGTTTGAAGGGCTCAGAGTAAGGAGCGCCTAACCTACTTGTAGCCATAAATGCCTAGGATCAACTGCTAAACCATTTGAACCCAACACATCAGATACTATAATGCATAAAAGGAAGACAAAGAACTAGTCATTCCAGTTTGGTTTTAATCAAGTTTGAAGAATTCTATTTTTTTTTTACCTTTACTTCCTTTTTTTTGAGAGATGGCTGGCTGTCAAGTTCATCCAAGTTGGAGATATTTGCAGTAAAAATTGGAAGTGCAACTGATTTAAGTGTTTTGAGGTGAAGAATTTTTACGTTTTTCCAATTCTGCAACAACAAAAACAGTGCATTATATAAAAATAACAAGGCCGAATTACAAAGTAGCTTGACTTTACCGCAGTCAGTCAGCAGTACCTTTGGTAACTTCTTAGCAATCACCTCAGCTGCTGCAATGATATTATCTACTATCTCATCAGCTTTCATTCCAGTGTGACCTATACGTGCTGTACTGAAAGAAAAGAGTAATATTTTTATGTCGGCAAATAAACATGCATCAAATTACGTGTTCTTAGGCGTACCCAGAAATGAAAAAAATCCCACTTATCTGCAATTACCTTAACTTTCATAAAGGATGTCTGGCTATTGCACAAGTCTTTTGTCATAACACCCAGAACAGATTTACCTGTATTAACCTTTCTGTATTTGGATATGCAACTTCTGCCTTGTATTACTAAGCATATTACCAATTTATATTGGTTTATGTGCACAATAAACAAAAACAGTTATGCAAGAACAGAAAGTTTCGGGAGCAGTTTTTATCTAATTTAACAGAAATATTTTTCTAAGATGGCACGTGCTGTTTGACAGTGACAGTTGCCTAGAAATTCCTTAGGTGTAAGGAAAAAGAGACAAAAAGTAAAACTTCACCGTAAAATTCGTTAAGTAGAACTACTGATTTCTTTATACAGGTTAGGATTCCAAATGCCCCATATCTGGAATGGTGACCTTTAACCTCTCTTATTCACATATTAATGGAATAAAAATAACTCATTTAAAATTCCTAAAGTTAAAGTACAATGGTCTTTCAAGTGAAGTATTAATCTACTCATACTTACTAACAGCACCCTTTGTTGGTAACTGGCAGCGTAGTCCCCTGGATATGTTTTTCAAGTTCCTTAGCAAGATCTCTGGCTTTTAAGTTTACAGGTAAAGGTACCCTAAAAAAGAAAGGAGGGGAATTTAAAAAAAATTACAAAAAACCCAAAACAAACAAGCCAAACTGAAAACCACCACACCTCACCAAAAAACCCCGACCAACCAAAACTTTACTAAGAAGAATTTTTAAAAAGATAATGCAAATGGATATACAGAATTTAAAGACCTACTTTTTCCTTTCATAAAAGTGTTTTCCTAGATGTGAGGGCAAGAGCCTTCTAATTCGGTCATCAGACAGAAAGAGATCAAATCTGTTCAGGAGGCGACGCTTTGCTTCAAAAAGTTTATACTCTTTTTTGAGAGTTTTGTATGAGATGATCTGCAATGCAAGGAACAGTTTAGTCCCCCCGGCTGACAACACAGACTAGAGCACTCCTGAGAACTGCACCGAATTAACCGCATAACTGATGGTCTATCACGGTGCATTATCTTAGAATGCTGAAGGCAATCCATAGAAAAAGGATACAGTACTTTTTTTTTTCAAGAAACAAACAATATGGATCTCATGCATAGTAACTGCAAATCACCAAACAGAATCTGAGTCCAAATAACATCTAAATCAAGGTTAAAGACAACAATAAAATTATTTTCTAGTTTTATTACTAGTAGCGTAAACAATCCAGCTGCAAAGAACTCAAATATTCTTTTACATTGTGAGTTTTTCCAGTCACTTACTCAAACTAAATATTGAGCATTTTGCTAGCAATTACATCCGACTGCTAAAAATCCTGTTTCAAATTGAAGGAATTATTGAGTAAGTTTTAAAGCTTAGAAAAATTACAGTTTGAATAGTCAGAAAAATCTTACTGGAGATCATTAACTCAGAACTGAGATTAGAATATTAAACAGCAGAAAACAACGACTTTCCCTTTTCGTTGGTACAAGGAAAAAGAAACGGCAGTACTGTACTATACCATCATATATCTCTCTTACCTGGCTAACACTTTTGATGCCCTTCTGGGTTAAAAGTTTCCTGTACAGATTTTCAGTCTGTTCTGCTGATAAATTCGGTTCATCCTTTGTGAAGAGGCAAACCTCAGCTGTTTCTGGTCGGATGCCATGGGGCAGCGGTCTACGAGAATACGAGATGGAAGGGGAACGTTACAAGGAGAAAGACATTTCTTCCAGAACTCTGTCTACACTACCTGCAGAGATCTCTGCCCTTTAACGAGTACTGCAGGGGAGCCATGTACCTGGAGCCTGGTCTTCGTTAACTACTAAACGTCCTCAGTGGAGTCTACTTTTTAAAGCACAAAGAGCTGTAAAAGTTAAACAGTCATATACCATGGCTCCAGTCGGATACAGCGCTGCACCCATCCGTCCTACCAGGAGCCACTACCTCGCAAGTCCTGGAAGCAGAAGGACCATCCGTTCCCCCCTCTTTACACCGCGGCTGCATCCAGCCAGCACACAAGTCTCTGCAGTACTGTGGCACAGATAAATAGATGTAAACTTTCTCAAAACAGCATAACTGGAGTTATCCATGCCACACCTCTCCGCAGCGGGGCAGAGCGCCGGCCGGCCCGACGACTCTCGGTCACGGCATGGGAACTGCCGGGACAGAGCGGCGGCCGCAACCCCCTCCACGGAGCCCCCCCGGTACCTACGCGGCCGAGAGTGAATTTCTTACATTTTGATGACCTGCGCCGCCTGCGGGACCTTCCAGACCGTCACCAGCAGCTGGACGTTCTCGCTGTCGTTGAGGAGCAGCGCGCCTCGCTTGGCCTTGCTTCTGGCGAAAGCCAGCAGGGCCTCCACCGCCTTCTTCACCTGCAACGGCACCACAACGGCCGCGGTTAAAGCCAAGCCAGGCCAGGCCAGGCCAGGCCCCGTCCCGTCCCGTCCCGTCCCGCCGCACCTGGGTGCGCTCCAGCTGCTCCGGGCCCTTCGCCATGGCTCCGCCGGACCACGTGCGGCCGCCGCGCCTGCGCACAAGCCGTCTTCCGGGGCACGGCGGGGCACCTCCGGGGCGGGCCGGGGAGGCCGCACCGCCCCCAGCGGGGAGGCTCGGCGGAGGCGGGCAGAGTTGGGAGGGGAGGTGCAGGGTCCCTCCCTCCCTCCAGCCTGGCACAGCCGTTCCGACGAACCGGGGCTTCACAGCCTCCAGGGAGGCAGGCTGCGCCCCCTTTGCCGGCACCCCATTCCTGTGTCTGCTGGGCCTCACGGTGAAAATACGGGCTCTGTCGTACCTGCCTTGATCTACTGATGGTGCTGTGTTGCTCCAGCCTGCGGTGCTGCTGGCCAGCTTTCCCTCCAGCGAACCTTTAAAGGTCCCTTCCAACCCAACACATTCTGTGGTTCTGTATTTATGTGTCTTGTGGCCCAGGTCCTTTCCATCAGTGCTGCTCCCCAGCCAGTCATTCTCCTACTCCTTCCCAAATGCAGATTTCCATTTGCCTTTGTTGAATATGGAGAGGTTTGTGTTGCCCAATCCCTCCAGCCTGTCCAGGTCTCTCTGTACACGAGCCCTGCCCTCAGCGGTATTGATTGGTCCCCAAGTTTGATGTCATCTACAAAGTTGATGTGACCATGTTTCAGGTCACTGATCAATATATTAAATAGAACATGTCTGAAGATAAATTCCAGTAAAAAAATCTCCATTTGTTATTGGCCTTCAGGTAGAGTACAAGCCATTATCTCTGTCCTTAGAGCCCCATTGTCCAACCAGTTGTTAGCCATCTAGTTGGCCACCCACCCAGACTGTGATGTTTAGGATACAAGAAGACTCTGTGAGACTGTTGAAAGCTGAGCTAAAGTTGGGGTGAATGCCATCCACTTCTTTCCTCTCATCTGCAAATCTAGTAATTTTGTTGTAGAAAGTAATCAGGTTGGTCAGGATGATGCACAGTTGGTCAATCCATGCTGATTGTTCCCAAGCACCTCCTTCATGTGCCCAAAAATGTATTCCAAGAGGACTTGTTCCACGGTTTTCCCAGGGACCAAGTGAGCATGACCAGTTTGTGGCTCTCAGATTGTCCTCTTGGTGTTTTCTGGAGGTGGGGGAACATTTTCTTTTCTCCAGTCATTGGCACCCTCCCTCAGTTTCCTTTCAAAGGTGACAGAATCTTGCTCTGACTTCAGACAGCTCTCAGCATCCTTGAATGCAGCCCAACTGGACCCAAAATCATTGCCCTGCTCAGCAACCATCCCACATGTCCTTGTTTGGCCTTTTACTGCTGCTGTAGAAGCTGTTCTTGTGGCCCTTGACATCCTGGTCTGTTTCAATCACAGGTGAGCTTTTATTCACCTGCGAAAATCCCTACGTGCTTGAGCAATGTTTCTAGATTCCTTCTTTGCAGCCTGTCCCTGATTTTACCTCCTGTGTCACTGTCTTTTTGCACTGGAGTGCTGTCATAGATTACATGTTTATCCCAGCCAGTCTCCTGATAGATGTACTGAGTGTCAGGAGTGACTGGTTTTATGATTGCAGGACATTGTCCTTAAAGACCTGCTGACAGCTTTCCTGAGCTCCTTAGCCATTCAGAGCTAGCATTTCTCTGAATAAACCAAAGTGATTTGTACAAATGAACAAAATAACTGAAACTGGTTGAGAAAAAGAGAAGCTATCCTTTGGTGCCATGTAGTCATATGAGGTATTGATGAGAGAAATTACTGGAAGGCTAGGAGCATGCAGAGTAGCCAAATAGGGCAGACTCATTAAAATTTTTTCAGCAGTGCTAGAACTTATGCATATGATACTAGCTGTGGTGTTTTATGATCTGATAACTGTATTAGCCTTGCTCCTATCTCTGCACCGGCGTTGCATATTTTAGAGCAGACACGTTTTAATAAAACATCAACATATCAGCATGTCATGTTAAAACAAAACAAAACGTCAGATGGCTGAGACATCTCTGAAAATAAGCCAGGCTAGTCTTGTAAGGTAGGACTGAACAGTATGTGTGAAGCCTGACTGTACTGGGTCAGCATAGCATTAATAGGATAAAACTAGAGACTATTATTAGTGACTCAGATTCAAATTTTGCACGCATCAGTCTCATCGAAGTACATTTTTCTGCAACATTTTAAGTCCAACATGACTAAATTTTACTAGATCTAACTGACTTAGTATGATCATTTAATCTCGAAAGGTGTTTGACATAGCTAATTGAGCTGTCTTGTAAAGATAAATTAATCTCTGGGTAATATTTCATCTTAATACAGCATGCAATGAATATAAACTAAAAAGAGTGTGCTTTTAATTTAGCAAGTTCACAAATAATAGTTATTCTTACAAGGGAAATTATGTTTTGTTACCTTCATCAGTTTTATTGCTGTACACTAAATATGATCTGCTCTAGCATCTCAATTTAACCTTGTCTGATGACAAAAGCATGTATTTCTCCTTAAGCCATTTCCCACACTTATTTAAATGCTAAGACTTAAAATGACGTAACTGCAAGCCATTCTACCTCATTAGTTATTTAAGAGGATGTTTCTATATATCCCTGATTTTATACTTTCTCCTAGCAAAAGGGATGTACAAGAAGCAATTGTTTCTGCTGTAGACAGGTCTTTGAGGTTTAAGATTATTCCCTTAGTGTGCATCCCAAAAGCTCCAGTACCAGGCTTGTGTTCCTCCAGATTATTTGATGGCAGATGTAAAAATCCCAGGTCTCTAGAAGTGTACTTCTTGTAACAAAAGTAGCAAAAAGAGTGTGTGGAAATTAAACCAGGAGTAAGAAGTCCCTTACAAAGAGATCTCCAAAAAGAATCTCCTGGCTAGATCTGGAGTTCAAGCACTAGTTTTCTTTAGATTGTGTTCCTTTGCAATCCTAGTGTAAGCCTCTAGCTATAATCTAATTAACTGTCAGATAGATGGATGCTTACAGTGCAAGTTATTCACCTATTCAAAGACTACTTTCTCAGAGGTACCTGTCTTTGTGACATAAGTTGCAGCATTTTCTTGTTTCCTTTGCCTATCATCAGTTCCACAGGGTTAACAGATGATAGGAACAGTCTCAAGTACCTTTTTTTATCTTCCAGTTAGTCTGTCATATCTCTTATTACTCTTATTCAGAAATATGTGGATTTTTTTAGGTGTATGTAACTGAGGAGAGATGTAGACAAATCCAATTTACGTTGGAAGTTGAAACTTTTTTGGCAAAGAAAGCTAGTGAAAGGAAATGTATTCGTAAAAGTTGTATATAAACACAACAGATTTGGGGTTTGTTAGCATAAATTTCCATTTTATATTGACTAGACTCCTTTGTAGCATTTCTTTAGAGAAAAAGAAGTATTTTGTCAGGTTTATAGTGTGTTAAAGTAAACAAAAGGAAAGAAACAGGTTCACAATATAAAATCTTCAGTAGTAACTCCAGTTTTGTTGGTATATTTTTCTTTACCAAATCCTCTATAGGGTATACAAAAAGAGCAAAATAATATTAAGAGCCTTTAAGTATCATTCCAGGAAGAAAACAGTCTTGTCTGGAGTACATTTCATCTGCTTTAACATCATCATTTCAACAGTCTGCATTAAGAACCAAAAAGCCAGAGTAATACAGAATCAAATACTTGGGACATTGAAACAATCTTTTTTTTTCCTTAGGTAATATTCAGTAATAAACACTTATAAAACCACATTTCTCATAATTAACATAGTTTTTAACATATGGACCGGTGCCATAAGTAGTCTGAAACAGAGGTTCTTCACTGAGCAATTTTCACTGGGCTTTTATGCCACTGAAAAAGACATCTGCAGAGGGGCATAAAATTAATGACCAGCAAATATCCCCATGGATAAACCTCCTTAAAGCAGCCGTTTTTCTTACAACACTATTACACCATCATCAATAGCTTGTTGTTCAAGAATACAATTGACTACCAGAATAAGTGTCTCAGGAAACCGCTGCTGTCGTGTTTGTGTATCAGTTCCCGATTGTCTGCAAAGATGACCAAGGTAGCTGGAATGGTTTCAAGTAGATAGCTGATGGCAATTTAGTCAACTCATTGGTGTACCCATTCCTCCACTGAGTGTGCTTTACTTCTTGTAACTTGCAGAAACAAGTAATTATTTTCCTGTTGCAAAATAATTAGTACTACTGCACATTCAGATTTATTTTTTTTTTACATTTAATTGTTACATATACCAAAGGCTTTCTGTTCAAGGACATACAAGGTCTTTATTTATAGTATTATAATTTATGTTTTTATAAGCTACATCATGGCTATACACTTAAGCCATATCTACACTACAAACTTTGGCCAACAATCGGGGAGAATGTGATCCTCATTGGTACTGCACTGCACATACAGACTGCTGTAAATGCCATTAGACTGGAGGGGGGAAAAAACCCCAAATCCCTCCCTTCTGCAGGAACATGCTCACAGTTTTGCTGGTATGAGTTACATCCACACCAGGACCCAGGAATACTCTGCCGGTATCCCAGTATCACATGCTAGCACAGTTACACTGGCAGAGCTCCTGGAGTTGCTGTAGCTTCAATCCAACTTCTATTTCCCTTTTTTTTCCTTTACTGTCCTTCCTTTCAACTGTTGTGGTTACATAGCTCCTTTATTTTTTTCCATCTTCAAAGCAGCATTCCACATTTTCACAAAAGGAAGTATTCAAAATGGTCATTTAAAAAAGCTTATTACATCAGTGAATCAGCAATAGTCTTTATTTAAAACAAAGCCACATTATCTTTTTTCTTCTTTCATCTAGATTTAGCTGTAGTCAACAGTAGTAAAAATGGGACTATAAAATGTAGAATGAAGATGAAATGAAAAAGCTGAGATGTGATCTGAGGACTCTTCAAGTATAATGTACTTTCAGCACTTCTACCCAAAATTCAGCCCATTTGTGTAGATTTATGCCTTACATTTTCAAATCAGTATGTCTGCTGTAGAATGCAAATATTTTATACCCAAATAAAAACAGTGCAGGCAACTCCTACAAGTTAACAATATCTTTAGTTGTATAATGTAGATTATGTTAATGAAATTTGTAAATAATTTAGCCTCCCTTCACAGACAAGGTGACATTAACTGGATTTATGGAAATGGTAATCAAATGCACTAAATGGGATGAGTAATGGAAATGCTAAGACTGGTATTTCAACCCACCAGACGATTTTTCAGTTTAATAATATATACTCAGTCCAGCCTCAAAATAATGAAGTTTTAGAATCCCTCATTAAGTTTGCTCGAAAGTGGAAAAAATTCTACTGCAGCATTATGTAGTCTTGAGATGCATTTCAATGCTTTAAAAAACATTTTAAAAGCTTAACAATTTAGGAATCTAAATGTTAGTATTCTCCAATAATGGTCTTTGCAAATTTCAAATCCATGAGCTTACTTCAAGAAAGCAGTCAGATATGTGGAAATCTTAAGTCAATCCAGCATATGAACAAGACAGTAAGCTTCCTTGACTTTTAATTTCTTCATTAGTTTAAGATCCAAGGAACTGTGCGGTTTGTTCACTTGGTAGGAAAAAAAAGTTACTTTAAAACTCTGATTTACCAAAAAAATAAAAGCCCAGAGATATGCAGACATAATAAAATTTATTTAAATTCCATGCATTACGGTAGCTACAAGTGTAGTCATATGAAACTGAAGGACAATAACTTCTTCTGTCCATACAATGTAGCTGTAAGTGAAATGAATGGGAGTTCCACAGTTACAAAGAAACAAACAAAACCAAAAAAAAAAAAACCCAAAAAAGGTAAATCTGTTTCAGTTTTGAGTTATCTGTGAATTCAGATACAGTCACTAGACTGTAAACTTTTGGGGGAGGAGATGGGCTCGCCACAATTGTACAACTGAAAACGTTTAGCTTAAGACATTCTGAAGAAGCTCTGAAGATACCTTTGAATACTTACTACTAATAGTCTGGGAAATGAAAAAAAATAAATCCGTTAGCCTTCATCCTAATTGTTAGAATCAGGATAGCAATTGTAGACAGTCAATTTTCAAAGTGCAGCTAAATAGGCTTTTATTATGCAGCTCCTTCAAGTTGTACTAAGTAAGCTTTATTTTGAACCAGTTTTGCTTGCTTTAATTTCTCAAGAAAACTTCCCTGGTCCTCATAAGCTTACATTGCTTTTTGATATGCAAAAATTTACAGACTGTGCTTGATTCTGACCCTCCCATATTTCAGTATGTGCAAACTCTTAGGGATTTAAATAAGTCTTTCTCCCTCTCAGTTCAGACTGATCTTTAAAACAGCAAGGATAATCCAGCCCTCTAAATTAAAGACAGGGTGAACTGAGTAACTTATATAACTGGCACTTTTTAATTGGCCCAGTTCTCCCACAAAATGCAGCTCTTATAAATACTAATAGGCACTATTGCCACAAACTCTCTTATTTTTGCAAGTTTCATTGATTTACTGGTTGTTAGCATTTTCTGCAGTTAAGAATTTAATAACGCTGAATTTTTATAAAGACACAATATGTATTTCTAGCCTTCAAAATTGACTTACTGTGTCTAGTAATGAAGTTAAGTCAACCAAAATTTGCTGAAGATATTAAGAAATGTAAAGCTAATGAAGGTGCCACATTTGCATGAATGTCTACGTTTAAGAATGCATTCAACAAAGGGAAGGGGCAAACCTAATTATTTTAATACAAACTTGGTTGAGTGCCCAATTGCCTCATTTAAAACTGTGTGTGTGGGGCGTCTGAGGAGTTTAGAAAAGTCCAAGTAACCAAATACCTAGGTTACTGGAAAGTTAAAAAGCTAATGCAACTGCGTTACATCTGGATAAAAAACATTATTCAAAAGCAATTCAAATACCGAAAAAGATTTCAAATTGAATAGTTTATTAACATGGTAGTCATCTTTGTAACATGTGCACACACACTCGCACACTCTGAATGATCTGCCTGGAAAAAAGAGGTTTTAATATATATGCTGGGGGAAATTAAACATTAAAAATCCTTTAGATTTTCATAATTATAGGCAATTATGTCCACATCACTTACAAAGCTATTGCCGAATCTTTCCAAGGAAGCAGAATTTGGGAGAAAAAAAAATTCTTTTTGGGAAAATTCAACAGTGGCATAGCAGAGCTCTCAATATGAGAAAGCTGACATAATGTGGACCTTTGCTGTGAAATTTGTCTTTGCAAAATATGGGGAGAAGTTTATCAATGGGCAGAAAATAAGAAGGCGGTGTGAAGTAGGCTTTTGCAGAGTCGATTTTCCTCACAGTATTGTGCGGGGGTCATTGAGAAAAATGCTTAGTCCTTCTCTGGAACCAGTTTCAGAACTTTTCCAATTGCAATGGTCTTACCTAAACCAAGGATACAAACAGTGGAGTTATGTATATTGTTAAAAGAACTTGTAAATCTCTCAGAACATGAAAACTTCACCGAAAAATACAGCTCTCCAGAGTATTAGAAATGATACAGATAATAAGTTATTGTATTGTAGAATGAAATCACCAGTGTATTTTAAAAGCACAATAAAATCTTAAAAATAGTAAAGCTGGCCCTACCCTGGCAGGGGGGTTGGACTAGATGATCTCCAGAGGTCCCTTCCAACCCTATGATTGATTCTATTCTCACAGTAAAGAATACAATGTGGGCTGTGGAAAGCCTGCTCTATATTCATCTGAGAAGGCAAGGCAGAATCCTTCTACCAGATCTGTTTACTGCTTTCAAAGATGATTTATTTTAAATACTTCCCACAAATCTATGAGTTTTACCAGGGTGAGCATGAGTTCAAGCCCAACATACAACCCCACCTTATCTTTCCTAACTTCAAATAGAGAAATTATGGCATTCATGTTGTAGTTGGACATTCTAGGATACATTAAGAAAACAGTGCAGGCAGTTTTTCAAATTCAACCTTTTGTTTCATAGTGCACATTTCTGTACATTATTCCTCTAAAATAAAATGCCTTTTGTTACTAGCAAGAACTCTGCACAATGACAATTTGCTTAGATTCACTTTTCCATTGTTACACAGATAGTCACTTCCACCAGATATCAGCGTTTTAACACCTCATTGCCATGCATGACCTCCTATTTCAAATCACTGCATTTTTGCAGCAGTTAGTAACCATTGATCAAGCAGTCTTACCCTCATCTCTTAAGGTAAAGCGACCCATCTGAGGGAAATCTTTGAATGTCTCAAGGCAGATAGTTCCTGCTGTCCTTAAACGGGCAATGCATACTTGATCTTGTTTCACAAAACGGGGCCGTGTCTTACTTTTGTCTCCTGTTTTTTTGTCTACCAAGCAGATTAAGGCCTGTATAAGAAAAAAATTAATAGCTGTGAGTGCAAAAATAAGGATTATTTTTTCTTTAGAAACAAAACTGAAGCGGTCTAAGAAAGAAAACACTTGGAAATACATTTAAAAAATATTCTAAGATTTACTGCATAAGAGCAAATCATGACTTACCACACTTTTCAGAAGGCTTATGCTAACAGCTACAGTCATTTTCGGTTGTGTTACGGTACTGACCAAAGATTCCATTCAAGGCTGGAGCTGTGTTGCATTAGTTGCTCTACAGACGTACATCATGACAGAACTCCTCACCCCAACAAGCGGATCGTCTATATTCACAACTTAAAAGGACACTTACTGTTATCTCAACTTCTTCAATACAAGTGTGGATGTGCAGCACAGCATTATAACCTGGGCAGATAATGGATTTGTGCTCAATTATCACTATCTGTAAAACAATTAAGAGTTACGTGCATTTTTCCTTATTTCAATTATAAAAGAGCAGAGAATAACCAAACACGAACTACGTTAAAAAGAATAGTTGAACAATACTCACATAACAGATTTTTGTGAAAGAAACGAAATTTGTGACTAAATTGTTCATAATATGAAAGTGTAAAATTGAAGAACTGGCTTGACAAGATCTTGCTTTAATGATTATAGGTAACTAAAAACTTAATTGAAAAGTTACATTCAAAATAAATGATATTTTAACAACTCAAATTAATGATGTCAGTGTTAGGTGTATATGTTATTGTCAATTTAGAGAAGTGACAGTGAGTAAGAAATCTGAACTGAAACATCAAACTATTGAAATTTAGATTTGGTGAAACCCAAACAAAACATTTCAATGCTTTTTACCCATCCATACCGCAATTAAATGCTAGTTATTCTACCTGGGCATCAAACGTGCGTCCAGAATGACATAGGTTGTTGGGATCACAGAGAATAAATCCTGGAAGGATCTCTTCCTCTTCAATTCCCTTCAGTCTGATCTTTAGATTTTCACCTGGGGCTACTGAATCAGTTTCTACATCATCAGAAAGGATTCCAAGAACTTCCACATTGTGCTTAAAGAAAGTGAAAATGCAGTTTTGTGTTGTGAATGTTTTAGTCTGGTACAAAATCATTTTAATACAACCGCATTTCAATAAATAATTCCATTAGAGTTTAAATTCATTATATTTGGTTCTGCAAGCTTCAGAACATTTAGAATATTTGAATTACGAGTTACTAATACTTTAAATAGCATATTTAATGAAACATATTACCATAATTCTATAGTATATATTCAATGGAAAGCAAATTTCAAAAATACCCACGATTTTTCAAAGTGAAATGAGTTTAAAGCTTATAAAGAAATGAGAGATGGATGCATATTATCTAAGAAGAATTCAAAAGCCACATTGTTGCATAGACTCACTACATTCAAAATGTAACAGTCTGAATATTAACACAGTCCAGGAAATCCCAGAATCCCAAAATTCTACAAGATTTCGTAAAGATGATGATAAAAGAATACCAAATGTATAAAAACGAACACTCTCCAAACACCAAATGTATTTCCTAATGTTCCTGTATGTTGTAACCTCTCTTCTGATTTCTGTATGTACACAGTACTAGCTACCAACACAAAATAAATATTGGAAAGGCAGAGAAGTTAAAAAAAAAGAGTAGTTTCAGAAAGAGGTCTATTGTTCTGACTTCCTCAAGTTTCCATTCAATCCTCATTAGCCACCCAATAAAAGAGAAAAAAAAAAAAGAATTTGTCATCAAAAGCACTGGCTATTTACTGAATAAATTTAAAAAGCCATTTACAGTTTATTAATTTCTCCCAATCAACCCCAAAATAACATGGGTGTCAGAGATGTGTCAAGCTACTGTCTGTTAAATTACCTTAAAAGCTGTAAAGCATAATCTTAAACTGTGTAAGTTTAGTTTCAACTTTCAGCAGCTCTTGAGAAAGATAACATGGAAGTCAATCTAATTAATGTATTTTGATTAGGAAATACGAGCTTTCAATAAGCTGTAGATTTATTGTACATTAGAGTATTGAGACATTTTCTAGCAAACTACCTCAGCCTACAGAACTGAAAAAAGTGTCATCTTAAATCAAGATGACATGAATAGATAAAAACAAAATTTTCAAACACTTTTTGTAAGAAACCAATGGATATAAACACCACCGAGTACCCTAATTCTCATCAACTGCCTCTTCCCAGCTATGTTTTCATATCCTTCATTTTCATAGTTTCACTTTCTTCAGGGCAGCACAATGATTCCAAGTAGCGATCTGAAATTATGGAATAGACACCTACCCGCACAAACAACCTATTCTTAACTAAAGCAAACTTTGGGGTTCTCATTGCAATGTACTGCGTACTGTTTGCATCCTTTACATTTTTTTCCATCTTCCCTTTGGGGAAGGGAAAAGAAACAAAGAAAAACGGAAAAAAAGAAGGAAAGTTTTGAGCAATATTAACGCACAGCAGGAAAAAGGTTTTGTGGGCCAACTGTACAAATGCAAATTAAAACACAGTTCAAATGAACTAAGAGTGGATCAAAAGCTGCCTGGCAGAAGAGGACCTGGGGGTGCTGGTGGCCAGCCGGCTGAATAAGAGCCAGCAGTGTGCCCAGGTGGCCAAGAAGGCCAACAGCATCCTGGCCTGTATCAGGAATAGTGTGGTGAGCCAGACTAGGGAAGGGATCATCCCCCTGTACTCGGCACTGGTGAGGCCCCACCTTGAGTGCTGCGTTCAGTTTTGGGCTCCTCACTACAAGAGGGACATTGAGGTGTTGGAGCGTGTCCAGAGGAGGGCTACAAAGCTGGTGAGGGGTCTGGAGAAAAAAACCTTCCGAGGAACAACTGAGGGAGCTGGGGTTGTTTAGCCTGGAGGAGGCTGAGGGGAGACCTCATCACCCTCTACAACTACCTGAAAGGAGGTTTTAGAGAGATGGGGGCTGAGCTCATCTCCCTGGTGACAAGTGATAGGACAAGAGGAAATAGGTTCAAGTTATGTCAGGGCAGGTTTAGATTAGATATCAGGAAACATTTTTTCACTGAAAGGGTTATTAAATATTGGAATAGGCTGCCCAGGGATGTGGTGGATTCACCATCCCTGGAGGTGTTTAAGAAAAGGGTAGATGAGGTACTTAGGGACATGGTTTAGACGTGTTTTTTTGTCAGGGTAGGTCAATGGTTGGACTTTATGATCTTAAAGGTCCCTTCCAACCTCACCGATTCTATGACTTTGTGATATGTATCCCAGCAATTGAATTTACTAAGGAGAGACAACCCGACATCTGAATGCTAAGTATATACACACCCACACACCTGGTAATATCACACATGTAAACCAAGAAAGCTTAGTTCCGTTCAACTGAGCAACAGAATTTTTTCTGATTTAAAATAATAAGTATCTTTGAGAATCAAGTTCTGGTTTAGGGTAGTAACATTTTTTAATATCTAAACCTTACCGTACCTTGTTTGGCATCATCACAAGCTGCTGTCCTTTGCAAATAGAGCCCGACTCCAGCTTCCCAAGGACCACAGTGCCCATATCCTCCACAAAAAGAAATTATTACATAAAAATTTGAAATGTTATTTTAGAGAGTCTGCTCTATTTATGACTTAACTCTGAATACTTAACCCTATGAAGTTATTTAGCACTGCAATACTAAATGTTTTGGAAACTGTTCTCATGAAAGATTACAGATTAAGAGTCTCATAATGCCAAAATAATTTACTTCCCCTCCCCACCTCTATTCTACGTTTGGAAATGTAGGCATATCAAAGGGAAAAAAAAAGATAGCCTCTAAAAATATAGTAAATAGTCCATTTAGTGCTTTCTGAAAACAGTCAATGTATACTTTCAATCCTATTATTTTAATTTGTACCTTATATTTATCCACAATTGGCAGCCTGATTGGTCCATCAACTGAACGGTTGAAGTTTGGCAAATTATCCAGGTATGGAATAAATGGTAATCCACTAAAAAAAGCAGACGGCATTTTTTTCAATTTTGTGAGCACCCTTCTATTTAAAAATTACTCAGAATAGATAAATGCAGCCCAACAAAAAGAATGGTTTTCATTCTATCATCATTAAGAACAGTGACCTCTAAGCCAGTTAAATCTATCATAACTTCCCACCATTAGTGCACACTTTACCCTAGCTAACATGTTAATACCCAGGAACTGCATGTAGTTTTTAAGTTATGTTACAGGCCTGTTTTACACAAATTAATTTTTCCTTTGAGAATCTTGCTAGATGTATGACGTGTTTTGGAAATACAAAACCATAAGCTAGGTCCAAACAGGATTTTCATGAATGTTTTAACTGCCACGGACAATACTGGAAGACATGATGCTCAGTGAGAGACACGGCTTGTCACTAATCACAATACAGCTTCAAGCAAACTGTTCACATCAAACAATTACTCATTCTAGCGAAATGGCAACTGCAGCATCACTGGAAAATTCAAGGGCTAGTATGGTGTTCAAACTCATAGGGCTGAGGAATACTACTAATACTATTACAGAGTCTGCTAACTTTAATCTTCTGCACTTAATAAATGCTTTTATTTGGCTCATTGCATGGCTGTGTTCTTGCTGCCCTATAATACAATCGTATTTCCTCAAACACTTTAGAGCACAGCTGCAATATACTATGCTATACTTCTTCCTAACTTCACTGTAGCGTTTACTTTTATTGAAATACAGCAAATATACAAAGTCGTTCAATTTGAGATACATACATATACCAAGGACAGAATTCTGACTGTTCTTTAAGGTTTGCTCCAGTCAGTCCTGAGCAGGGCATGAAATGAATATCCTTTTTGGGATTGAAGCCAACTTTCTTCAAAAATGGCACTAGTTTCTCTTTACATTCTTCATATCTATTAAAATGTCAAGCAGATCAAGATAAGTTTCAATTATTCCAGCATAACATAATACTGTGCTTTAAAAAAAACCAACAAAACCCACAAACATTTCATTTTCACCATTGAAGTTATTCTGTGAGCAGCAAGATAACCTACCAAATCTTAATGGCCTATGTGCATCTTCTCCCCAGTCTTCCAGCACAACTTGGTATAGTTTATTCCCTCTCATTCCCCTGCTGCATAAAGCATCATCAGTTTTCTCCATATACCTCTATTACCGGGCTGGATAAGCAGCAGCACATGTTACGTCTGCTTCTAAGGGAGAGATCCAGGCCAAGACAGCAGGACAGACCCAAGCAGACAGCTACTGAGGTCATGCTGCAGGCTTTCATTTTAGTGGCGGCTTGGTCTCCTCCAGTCTCCTACATAATTTCCTAAGACTTAATGCTACTTGTTTCTATTACATTTCTTCCCCTCAGCCAGTTTCAGCTGAATTGAACAGTGTCAGAAGGTCGGGGCAGAACCAAGACAGCACAACTGGGCATGCCTTATTCTCTTAGTAAACCAGGCTGATGTTGTAAGGTTGTGTAGTCCCTCATAGCTTTCCACAAAAACTTTCACGATTCTTGACAGCACAGCAAGTTCTCTGACAACTCTTATTACACTGTAGAAGAAAACTGTATCCAGTCATCACACAAGTATCTCTAGGGAAGGACTAAGTTACACTTTAGCATCCAGCTTAAAGGGGTGAGAAGAAAGATGTGACAGAAGCCACAGAAAGACCCAAGTTTTGACACTTAGGAAAATTAAAACCCTTTAGTAACATTTCAGCGTTAAGGTAGAAAATAACAACTTAATCCTTTATATTAGTTATTTAAATATTACATATTGACTTTCTAGTTATTTTTACCTGGCCTGTATCATCACAAGATTCCTTCCTTCCCCCCTTCTCAGACTGTAATCACAAGCCACTTTAAAATAGTATTTGCTTATTCAACTCAGCTTATCATAAAAGAACAACTCCAAATAACACAAGGTAGACACGTGAGGTGAATAGGATAATGCTGTTCTCAACAAATCTAAGCTAGGAGTTTAGCAAAAACATGGCCAAGCAATCAAGAACCTCACAAACTAAACTACTGAGAACAGAGTTGTTTCCTTTTCCGTTTGGTATAAAGTTTCCAAGTCAACAATTAAACAAAGTTAGAAGCCATGGATTTGTTAAATGCAGCTGCACAGATCCAAACAGTTGAAAGTGGATGTTTTAAAGTAGTGCAGAACTTTAAGATTAATTGGGAGGCACTGTCCTAGTCACTATGCTTCCGTTTTCCTCACAATTTTGATAACCTCTGTCTTCAGTCCACCATTCTCTCAGCAAAAACAGGATGCAAAAAATTACTTAGGAATTATTTTATTTCAGTATCTTTTAATGAAATTTTTTTTTTAACATTAAACTCACCTTTCATTACTCCAGTTTACAGTTGGATCATCCATTTTATTAATAAGAACTATTAAATGTTTAACACCTGCTGTTTTTGCTAACATGGCATGTTCTCTTGTTTGTCCACCTTTCTCAAATCCAGTTTCAAACTCTCCTTTTCTTGCAGAAATAACCTAATTAAAAATACAAATTTTAATAAAAGTTCTACAATTCTCTCAACAGAACATTCGACAATGGATAATATTGCTTATTAAAAAATAACTTTGCGTAGCCAACTGGTAAAAGCTTTCAAAATGCACTGGTATAGCCTCAATATTACGCATCAGTTTCTGCACCGACATGTACAAAAATCACATGACACCTGCGGACAGTTTTATGAAGCTGTTAAGTTACTCCAAAACCCACTCAACTTGGTAGACTTAATATTTGAAAGTTTTGCCCACTGTAACTAACCAAAAGAGTAAACAAGCAAACAAAAAATAAAAATCAAAAGCTTAATTCCACAGCATATCCAAAATAAAAGACTGATTTGTCCTTACCAGCACAGCAAGATCAGCTTGAGAAGCCCCACCAATCATATTTGGAACAAAGCTCTTATGTCCAGGAGCATCTAGAATAGTGAAGTGTTTCTTCTCAGTTTCAAAATAGGCACGACCCACTTCTACTGTTTTACCTTTGTCTCGTTCTTCTTGATTTGTGTCTAAGGCCCATGAAAGGTACCTAAAAAAAAAAGAACCAACCCGAATATTCTATTTTTGTATTAATTTTTACTAAATTTACCTATGGTGATTTGTTCATCATAAAATGTCCTTTTTTTCTGCTTAACTATTCTACCCACCTCAGCATTTCTGAATGTAAGCATTTCCAAGACCAACAGTGACCTTTTATGGAATGTATTGTGTAGATATAGTGAACTGTAGTGCCCAGTGTTAGCTCTCCCTCACACAACTAGGAGGATGCAACTCTAAAAAACAATTTTCAGTTACTAAGTTCTCCAGGTATGATCTAACCTCAAACACCGTAAGCTCTGCCTCAGTTTGAAAAAGACCTCTGGATCAAATACAGAGCAATTCCTCTTTATCAACATTAATTAATTAAAAAATTAGTTTCAAGATGCACGTTCTCATATTATGAGAACTATTATTATTATTTCTCATTTATTTGCACATATTAAACATATGTTGGCTATGAAATAGACACCACCTTTAGTCCACCTATCTTTGATACCTTGATCACATGAACTGTTGTCCCCTCACAAGTAAATTTTATCCCATTGTCCATTGACAAACGAGTTAGATTTGTTAGACAGATGAACTGAAATTTCAAACAAAGATTATTTAGCTCCTTCAGGTTTTGTGAAAATTGGTGAATAGAAGAGAGAAAAAAATGAATACTCTCACTAAGGAGAAGAAAAGTAGTAATAAATAAAATTGAACTGGCTTAACATACCGATATTTGTCACCATTAGCAGCAGCTTATAAAGATCCTTAGCTTGTCTGTTGTGTTAACTGGATAACATCTGAAGAGACACTGATAACTCAGCTGACCAGTGACCAGGGAGGGAGTGTCAGGGATTATTAAACACAAAGAAGTCCTTTCCAGCTCAAGGGGTTCCTGAGTCAGAGAAAGCACTAAACATTGGGAATTATGGATATATAATCACAGTCTTCCCCAGGCAGTAGCTATTTGTCACTCATCGAGGTCTAGACAGCATGCTAGATGCCTCTTGGTTTCTAAGTGTGTGCGCTCCTATGGTGTTGTAATCTTCACCGTGATCTGTGTTTCTGGAAGATTTCAGCCAAGCAGAAGGTCAGGCTATACTCAGCTAACAAGACTCAAGCAGGAATCTATGCGTGGTAGCTGGATGGGATGTCCTTTTTGCACACTGGGGGCTTTTCAGGGAAAGATACAATTCTGACTGAAATGTCAACTCTGCACTACAGCACAGAATTTTCTCAATCACAAAGTAAAAACTGCTCAAATTTCAAGACTATCAGCATTTGAAGCAAGCTGACAAGATCTTTGATAATGACACAGAGGTACATCACACTTTGTTGTATATCATGACATGTTTTAAAGAATAAAAATAGTATTCAACTTCCTGCAACTCGCTAAAAGAGGAGGGGGAGAATGAAACCTGTTTTTCAGGCTGCCCAGAGTTTTTGAGGAAGGTCCTGAAATATTTATTGCTATGGTAAACTCCCAACAGGGGGGATGATGCTTTCTTGATAAAAAGAATGTATGGCACCCTTTCTATTCTCCCCTCTCACATAGCATAACTAGTTCAGGGCCCTTGAGTGTTCCATTGCTGCTCTACCCCTACAGAAGTCTTTAGCTGCCTCTTTTCCAGAGTGCTTTCAACCCCTATTTTCCTCCACCACAGCCAAAATCATAAAGCTTCCAAAAGAAAAAAAAAAAAAAATCAAATTTTCAGGAGTTGTTAGAAGGAGAGAGCAGGCTGCTGTATGTGCTGTATATATACACACACAGACAAAACTGAAAGCCAACCAAAAGACAATACCAGCAAAACCCAAAACAAACAAGAGGCCCCTCAAAATACCCACGTGACAGCAGCATCCTTTTGCCTGGAGGACACTTTAAGAACTGTGGACCCCATTGTATATCTCATTTTTATATGAATAAAAATTACAGCCAAAACTATTCACTTGCTCTCTTCTCATGTCTGCCAAACTAACAGCTTTGATCTCCTTCCCTTAGAGATCTCTCTGCAGTTTACAGGTGAAGACATACAGATAGAATGACTCCAAGAGCTGCCTGAGAGAAGTGCCTGCCTTGTATTCCTTTTTACCAGACAACTAGGTTTGCCAAAACATCAGAATGTACAGCACTGATCTACCAAAAAAAAACCCCACCCAAAAAAGGAAAAAAAAAAAAGAAGTGCGGCAAAACCTGTTCCAATGTGATCGCACTGTTTTCAATGGGTTTAGTTAAAGAAGAACTGGAAGAAAACAAGAGATTCCTCTTCCCACACTTGAAACCCATTCCAGTGGGAAGCCAGTTCTACAGGGACAGAAACTGAAAAACACATTCCCATTTTTACCACGGTGCAAAGAGAACAGAAGCATGCCTTTATCTTCAATAAGTTCATACCATGTTTCTCTGTTTTTTTCTTTAGCTTCTCTTTCATATTTTTCAAGTGTTCTTTTGTCAACCATTCCTGTCAAATACCTAAGAAAGGGAGAGGAAAAAGTGCAGTTTTACATAAGCAGAAACATAGTTCCAAATAGTTAAATACTTACACATCTCTACAGATTATTTCAAAAAACTCGAACAGTGTGATGCGAGCAGCAATGGAATTTTTTCTCCACAAAAAGCCACACCATTATCTGATATGTAAAAGCACACCAGTACCACTTTCGCAGAAGTATGAGGAACATAATTTTTTAGACCAAGTTGTAAAATGTTCTGCAGAGGCAAGGTTTGGTAAAGAACTACATCTGTTAAGTCCATTTCTGACACGAATCTGATATGTCAAAATTAAGTAAAAATTGTGATAGGGACTTTTTCCCAGAAACCCTCCAAATTTCTGAAATGTAAAGAAAAATATTTTTGGTTTCATTCTTTTTAGATAGAACGAGGAAACTGGTATTTTAAGAGCAATCTTTCAGTTATTACAAGAGGTGAGTAGTGTACAGTTTTATTATATTAAAAGCTTCACATTTTTTCTCCTCAGATATTTCCACCTGATCTAATAACAGTAAACTATTTAGTTTATAAAGAAAATTAATGGTAACAGCAAATAAAAGATTAATGACAAAGTTGGTACAAGCATAATTTTTTTCCTTTATAAAAAAGGATATTCTCCAAAAATGAAAGACCACAAAAAGTTTTAGGAACATAACACATTGTTAGGAGTGTTAATAATAGGCATCTCCTTGTACAAGGAGAATACTCAGACACTTCGTACAATAAAATGCTAATTTGCTCTAGTATGAACTACAAGGTTAAATGTAGCATGACAATTTCAACATTCCAGTTTGGTCAAAACAAAACAAGATGAAAATGCCATGACAAAGACCTCCCACTTTGGCTGAGAATATTATTTTAAAATCATAGAAATACTTTGCATCAGTGGGACAGCATTTATTTCTTCATATACTGCTTTCCATTTCTTGGGTTTTTTTAGAAACCATAGGATCTAGCTGCATTTATTTACTTTTGTCTCAAAAATATTGCAGTATCTAGATCCTGTTTGTAAAATAGACATAAAAGGCTAACTATTATAATGTCACATTTTGAAATCAAATTATGCCTGACAATGTCACCACCAGTGAATAAGGCTATTCAATTTTTTCTAATCTTCACAAAAAGGACGAAGTTTAACAAAGGGTATAAAGCAGTTTCAAATAGCATTTTAAAGTGACAAAAACAGAGTCCTGTTCTAAGGTAGGGATTCCTTTTTTTTTTAATTTAATAATATATGCTTTTTCATAGTTGTTTCCATTACCTAAGTGAAACTCCTATAGTGATAAGATTAGACCTGTGGAATTAAGAAATTCGAAAGACAAGCAGCAACTAAACTGACAGTGAATGTAAAATTTTGTTACAAAAATATTAATCAATGCTGATTAAAGCCACAAAGAAAATATTACTCATTTTGCTTAATGTATTTTTAAATCACAAGTATTTAAGACTTTCCTTACATTATTTGTCCTCCAATAGTTGACTTGCCAGCATCTAAAAAAGAAATAAATATAAAATTAAGTCATTCCCAATTTAAAAGAAAGTCACAGAAAAAGAAGAAAGTTATGAACAAGGTCATTAATTTAATTCCAAACATATATTTTTTTAATTGTAACCTAGGTTATTTGAAGCATCTCTCTCAGCATTCCCTGTTTCCACAATCATTCATTGTCAATTCAACTACATTGAATTGTGAAAATTCTGTTTTCATACATACAAACTTGGCATTATCCATAACAAAAACGTCCCACTCAACAAGCAGTGATCCAGCAAAAGTGTGGGTTAAGAGTGTGGGAAGCTCTTGCAAAATCCCCTTCCCTGCTTCCTTTCTCCCTTGTCCCTAACTTCTGTAGGTCGCTCTTCAGCGTTGGATGTGCCTCTGCCCACTGCCTCTTTACTTTGTGTGACTCTCTTCTGAATTTACCTGAGGACTAAGTTACAGAACTTTTAAGCTGATAAGTGACTATACAACTGAAAATACAGAGTTTACTGTAAAACTCATTATTCAGTAATTCTTCTGTACTTTTGACACTTAAGATGTTTGAGGCTTGCTGAAGCTATTAAATTGGGACATTTTACTATATATGCTTCTTTTAACCTTGCATTATATTCATCTGTTGTTTATAGCCCTACAATTTTTAATATTTTGATGAATAACTTTGAGTTTAATAATTAATAGGAACCCTCCAAAAATATTTAGAACAAGTGGAAAAGGAGCACTACTTTCCGATTTTGTTCTTTGGATCATAAACACAGATATGTCACTTCAGCAGTCAACAGAGCAGGTACTTGAGAAATCATGAACATAGACACTGTTGTGCCCAAGAGAACACAAAGCATTCTATCCTTGGTACTATAGCCCTGAAAGACCTCTTTTAAGTTTTTTGATTTTTCCAGAGCAGCTTCATTAGAATGAACCTCAAGACATGGTGAACACATACTTCCCTACAAACATCAGGATTAATTTCTAATCCTCCAAATTCAAAATAATACACAATGCAAAGATCCAATTACTTCACATTCACTTACAACTTACCTACGTGCCCAATGAATACTACATTTACATGCTCTTTTTTAGGAGCACCTGGGGGTGCTACAACAGATTTTGGTTTTGGTATTTCCTCCTCCTCTTCCATCATTTCCTGAGCACTTTCTTCAGAAGGCCCTGCATCCCCTGTGGGACCACCTCCTAGCTCTGCTTCACTTGTTTCTTCTTTGTGGTCCCATGACTCTTCCGGGGACATTTCTGTCTCTCCATTTTCCACTAGAAATTAACCAGTTAGATATATTCAAATAGATAGTGAAATTAAAAGCAATGACTACAGAGAAAAGCCCCTGCCCCAAGATGCAATCAAGACTTCAAGTATCCAGTCTGTTAATGTCTTCCTACATGAAACTGAGCAACCGCCTCTTGTTTCTGAAATTATTATTACCAGGCGCTTTCAAACTAGCTCGTGTCCTGACATCAGAAAACTATGATTCACAGGGATTAAGAGACTTGTGCTTTAACAGAGCAACAATTTTACAAAGAAAAAACAAATCTGAAGATGCACGCAGACCATCATGCTGGTTTGAATCCCCAGGCAGACATGATACCATACGTTTAGAAAGAGAAAGGGAGGGATAATTATTTAAGTTCTGTCAAAAGCCATACAAATACAAGGAGAAAGATACAATTTCCACATTCTGATTGCTCATATTACTGATCACTTTAATATTTTGTTAATCACCATTTCACACACATTAATCGGACTATTTTGTAATATTAAATTATTTCTTAATAAAGTACTGATGCTTTTGTAGTGGCCAAGTAATCCAATTGCACCCCTCAACGTATGGTATTGTTCAATTATCTCTTTCCTAATCTAAGTATAAATATGTGATGAAAATTAATAAGGACCAAAATGCAAAGGCTCAATAAAGTATTCTTCAATTTTGTTTGCAATGATTCAGCAAAAGCACTACAGTATTTCAGAGCACTACCATAGTGAAACCGAACAATTCTCATCTTACCAACAGATTCTGAAATTTCCATGTTAACAGCAGCATTTGAACCTGGGTAAAAAAAAAAAAAAAAAAAGAAAAAAAAGAGAAATCATTAAGGACACATATTTACCATGACAGTATCAAGAACAAAGAACAGGGTGACTAAATTAATCAAAGGATAGTTCAGATGTTTGGGCACTTGCCAATGGTATTTAATATACAGATTTAATTTTAAAAGTCTGCCTCATGCAAGCTTTATGACCTTCAATAAACCACTTGGTCTTTATATGCCTTGCTCGGCTGGCTATAAAACTAAATAACCACAGATAACCACACTGCCTTACAACAGTAGTATGAGGATAAAGAGAATGAATATTGGAAAAGGTTCATAGGGATTTTTAGAAAGGAGATTCTCTGCAATGATTTTTTTTAAAAATCATGTTTAATGGAGCTGCACTGCGTACCATCAGAACACAAAAAGAATTACCTTCACAAGAGGCTGTCTGCTCCTCTGGAGAAGTTTCTACAGGTACGCCTGCAGAGAAAAAAGTTCAACTTTTAAAAGACACTGATGTAATCAATTTCCACACTTAGGCATAAGCCTCCCAACGTTATTGCAAGAAGTGAATTTAAGAAAAAACACCACCCCACCCCCCAACAGTACTAAATATAGTCTCCAAGCATAAATACTTCTAAAGAACACTGCCTGAAAGTCCTGAAAATAATACAGCAATTCTAAAAACAATTCCGTTCCCCCTGACACACACATGAAAAGACACACCCACAGCATTTTTTAAAGGAAGCAGTTCTTCTATAAATAGTATTTTACCTGCCCATCCTTTTTGGACATGATGGCTATTTTTAAGTGTTAGTATCTAACTGGTGTTTAAAAATGTCAAACCTGTTTCACTGTATCCAAAGAAACAATGCGTGTGTGGTGTCACAACTGTATGGAAAGGTTCTGCCAGCTTCAGCTTACAGGCATACCTACAACGCTATTGCGGCTCAACTTCACATCAGCATTGAGTAGAAACTGAAACAAGCTATTAAGAATAAATTCTTAAGATCTTCTGTAGCTATTAGGGCCAAGAGATGATAAACTCATCCATACGCCTGGTAAGCTTGCAAGACCTCTTAAACACTGTAATATAGGCACATTACTCAGAGGACAATCTCACCAGTCGTGCATATCAAAGCCACAAGTACATTTTTTGTATAAATCACTCAACCTTCTCATGCACTAATCCATGCCACTGAACTACACGCCGTGGTATAACTCATTTTTAAACCTACTAGGAGTGATACATTGCAATTAACAATTACACCACTTCATGTTTTGGGACGCTATTCCACATGATCAAGATGCCTCCTAGAATTATCTCTAGAACCTTCACCTATTTAGCTTTTTCTTGGTATAAATTCAACTCCGTAATTCTTCGAAACAAGTTCATAATCCTATTTTTTTCAGCCACATACAAAATTCCTATCTGCTATATTTAGCTATACTCCCGCCCTCCTTCAATCCCATTCTAAAAACACAAGTCTTACAGCATTACTCACTCTATATGCATGATGGGACCTAAAGATGAAACAAATCCCCTCAAAAGAACAAAAACATACAGAGAAGGACCTGATTCTAAGCCTCTTTGCTTTCGCGCTGTTTGCGTATTTGCTGCAGACTTCTATAAACTGGAGCAGCACTGCCACAGCTGGAAGAGGGCCAGAGGACAGAGCTTGTAGCAGGGGGAATGTGGGTCAGAGCATAGCACCCAGTGCCCAGCAGTGAACAGCCGAGGGGGCACAGCAACACAGACGAGGAAACTGCTCTGAGCGAGGTTCCCTGCACTCCTGCGTTCTGCCATTTAAGATCTGCACTCCCGGGTCCCAACCACAGGAGCAAAACTTCAAGAAAATTGTTTAATATAGTAAGTAAAAGCATAAGAATAGAATACCTTGAGATTGCTTGCAAGAAGTGATATATTACTCCCATTTTAGAGATGGGAAATACTCAAATCAGCCCATTTATGAGTCTGGTAAGCAGGTGATGTAGAGCCTAGGTATGAACCTAAAGCCTCTGTTTTGTAACACATCAGGAGGTTGTTGGCTCTTTCACACACACTATGGTTGGGATGCATAAATATTTTCATTACAAGATCATTTCAACAAGCTTTTGATTTCACTCCTGAAGTTTGTCCATAATGAAAAACATGTTAAACGATAGCATTTACGCACTTGCCTTGAAACAAAAGCTCGACAAGTGGTTCAAGAGTTATGTAATTACTTAGAAATACATTGTTTATCAACAGCATTCTTAATAACTTGGGTTTTACTTTTTGGTCTGTAATACAGCAGGCATATGGAAAGGAAAAAAGTTTCTTCACAAATAACAGAGAGGAGGTAGGAAACTGTTAACCTAAAAAGGTTCATCTGTTACATTTTGTACGAGTCTAGCACATAAGAGAAACGGTAAGACAGTTTGTGTATGGATCCTGAACAGTGATAATGGCACACAACCAAGGGGCAACAGACACGCAGTTATGACCACAGACACTTACTGAATTCTGGTCACTTTGGTACACAAGTGGCAGGCATGCTTTGAAGGAGGACACTGAATTACATGAAACATTCACTGTTCCTTCAAAGCAGAAAAGGAATATAAACTGCTCCCTAAAAAAAGTTCATTGCAAAGAAACCAAGTAAAAAAAAAAAAAGATCTTAATTTCAAAAAGAATAGGCTTTAAGTGATAAAAATAAACACCCCCCAGTAACTGTTTGCTTCTGATAACCTGGCATAGCCTGAAATTGTTTATTTCTGGCATGGTACAATGATGCAAACAAATATACAAGAGAAAAGTCTGACTTTAAAGGGTCAGATTTATCATTTGCTCTGTGTAGAAATTAACAGACTGCCTGAAGTACACCTTAAGACAATCACCTGAAAAGAAGGATGCACTCTTACTGCTTCTTATTGCATTTTGCTCTTTGTCATCTCTTATTTCATGTCAGCCCTAGTGCACATGTAACTACTGAAGCTCAACAAAGGGAGCTGGTCTGACCGAAAACTGAACGAGCAAAGAACCTACCAGCTTTTGGGTGGATCAGCACTCTGAAGCAACATATCAGCTGGGTGGAAGGGCACTACTAGTGCCATGACAGAGAGGACAGAAAGGCAATCCCAGTAAATCAAGGAAAAACACTTCACCTTTAAGTTTCAGTTCTGAAACACCTAGGGAATCTTTGGATCACATAAAAAAAAAAAAAAGGAGATGACAATTCTGAATCTAGTTGAGATAGGCTTACTATTTAGGACTCAATACTGGATTATGACATGAGAATAAGTCCAAACTCCACGCTGGCCCCATGGCAAACATGTTTGGACACATCCAGTGAACTGAAGTAACCTTGCTTATTTTGCCCATGAGATAAAGACAGTCATTGCAACAAAATACCTTTAAAGATGAGGGAAACAGAGAAAGGTTCTAAGTAGTCCTTGTAACTTAACCTGAGCTCTTCAAAACATTGACATAGATATGCAAAGTTTTTCATTTTGTGTTTTCTGTAAGTCAGGAATGTGACTAACAACATTTATGGTTAAAATAGTTTACTATTATTGTAAAAACTTTATGTGAAGTTTAAATGTAAAATGTAATGTAAAAACTTTATGTAAAAACTTTATGTGAAGAAAAATAAACACAGATTAGAAAAATGTGTAACATCATAAATTCAGCTTAAAACTTCTAGATCGTCATCTCTGAAAATCATTCAGATAGGAATCTTGTCATATGAGAGGGATTCAAAGCGTAGTTTGTATGAAATCTGGTTTTAAAGTCAGATTGTGTCTTAACAATGCCAAATCTTTAAGTAATGAATCAAATTTTTGGATTTATAGGCAACAAACAATTAGATTTTACATAGCATCCTCCATATTCCATCTTTCCTCAAACCAAAAGTCAAGAACTATTGTTGCAGCCTTATTCACTGTACTACACGAAGCGAGCGGTTTATCTTTACTCCTCTTGAACATCAGAGCCCTAGGACATTTTGGGAATACCTTTGTTCTGAACACCAAAGGCAAAAATGGATACTGGTAGATCATCAGACAAAGACATTATGTAATTCAGATTCCTGTCCGAATAAGGTAATTTTTTTTTTTTTAAACTATAAAAGTCACCGGAGGAATATGCAAGCTCCCACTAAAGAGTCCAGAATTGCACAACTTTTAAAACATGGTGATCGATCTCTTTAAAATACAGCTCATGTCCTAACGAAATAACTGCAAGAATCCACTCTGCTTATTCAATTCACACAGCATTCTACTACAGCTGATGAGCTTGTTGTGTATTACATCAAGCTTTGTACTTGCATGCATTTTTGTTGTACAATAACCAAAGCTGCACAGGTAGAAAAGATTAAAAGTTATCACTCAACCTCTGAAAATACTGTTTTAAAACAATATAAGCCAGAAACTTCACAGCGTTAGCAGTTTAGAATGCTTGTACAGAAACAATAGGAAACGGCTCTGTGATTAAATTTGTATTAGAATGAAGATTTTCATCTATAGAACAGGTATAGCTGGTAAACCATGAATCAATATTGGAAGAACTGCAGTGAAAATGCAAGTCAAACCCAAGTGCTAAGCAGTAATGACAACTTCCATTTTTATGTAAACAGCAGTATTTACCAGATGTACGGAATAAGCAGAGAGGTGTTTCCACACAAGCAGATACCGTTCAGTGGTTCACTGGTAACTCCTCAGCAGCAGTTACCTGGGCCACAATGCAAATGCCTTCACAGAACTGAGGAGAGGCCATCATTGCTTGCTATGAATGGCAGCACCCACTGCTCCCAGCCTGCCCTGCTGCTGCAGTGACAAAAACCTAGACAGTACTGGAACCTGACAACTGAGGTGGACTACTGGATTAACAAAACTGTTTGCACAACAGAGCATACAGAGAGACTAAAACAAAAAAAGAAAATAAAAAAGGCAAATTCAGTTTGAGAGAAGTGTCTTATCTACAAACTTGTACACTATACAGCGAGTTTGGTGTTGCTCCTCTAATAGAGGCACCAAGTTGCTTCACAGGAATTCCTAGAAGGCTGAAGAGTGAAGAAATGAATGACATCCACCTTAGGATTCCCATCACCTCTTTGTACATGTGAACTGCATACCTGAGTTCAGTGCCTATTTACACAATAGTCATACCCTCTCAACAGTTTTCATCAATTACATAACCGATGTTTGCCCCCCCTCCTTTTTTTTTTTTTTAAATTAAAGCATAAAGGGTACATACACCAGAGTAAAAATTAAAGGTCTGAATCAAGCACAGAGCATGTGGATCAGAATAAAATTAAAAAAGGAAATAAATTTAAAAAAAAAATCCAACAAGAGACAACACCACAAAAAATAACTTTAAGCAGAAATGAGTTCTAAAGCTAAACAAAGCAGTTCATATTCAGTATTTTAAACTATACAGAAAGAAAAGGTTTTCAGACATTCACTGTAATTAAGGCAGTTGTTTTGATGGTTAATTTAAATCCAAAATGGATTTTCTTCTTGTCTCTGCCCTGCTTCATAGCCTATGCCCTAGCTTCACCAGTGGACACAGAGATGTACGGTCAGTTTTTAAAATGCAACAATGTAAGAGCAGCTTTAATAGTTTTAACATGACTTTGTAAAATTCACCAAAAAAATTAGCTCTTGCATTGTATTTATAGGATTTTTACTACAAGTTGCTTAGTAAAAGATCCACCTTTTTCCTTCCCCAGTGAGCACACGCCTTAAGTTTATCTTATCTAAAACTGACATGCTGCTTCACAACTAAGTCTAAGAAAGCTTATGGGGATTTTCAGAGAATATAGTGAAAACCCCTTCTCCTTAAGGCCAAGTATTTGGACTCGGTAACTTGATTTTTGAGACAGATAGGCACGAAATCAAGCTCTGTATTAGAACAGTTAAGGTCTCCACTGTCTAACAAAGATCTCGCAGTACACAATAGAAACACAAATCTTAAACCAAACCAAACCTAAGCACCCCATGTATTTTTTTAGCAGGTTAAGCTCAGGATCTTAACATTTACACAAGTTCTCAATGTGTTCTAGAGAATACATTTTTAATATTGCATCACCAGTCCTAAACCAACTTCTGTACTGAAATTCAATCAGTGTAATTTTCATATAGACCTCTTTAAAACAGTCTTAAATGCCACTGATTAAATTTTGTCTATTTTATTCCTTCATAATGAAAAACCAAAATAAAAACATCTTTCTATCTTAGCTTCATACAATCAGCTGTTTCTCTTGCTTGCGTGTTTCTCATCACAAAACAGGAGAACAGTCCCAAAATCCTGAAAGCAGAATTGTAAAACCAGATTGCTAACAGAATCCAAGAATTATCCCAAATTATTTTTGTGTTCATTTTGATAGAGCAATTAAGTTTTAAGATAGTATCATGCTTTCAAATACACTGAATCAGTAGTTCAAACCAGGGTGTTAAACACATGTTCAGCAGACTGCATGTGGACTCCAGGACAGTTCAGCTAGTCCACAGCCGGCTCTCAGTCTTTTACTGGAGTCATGCAAAGGCCACAAGCGCGATGAATTATTCTAACAGGAGCAACACGATCCTGGCTACCTTCCTGGGGACAGTTCAGATGTAGACAAAGGACATCTGTGTAATACATTGGCACCATGACTGCATCACACAGGTATATTATATCTGATCATCAGGCAAGTCGGGGCCAAGACACACAGCTTTTCTCTGCACTGACCATTTTAGAAAAGGCTGCGCAGGTCATCTATCTAGAAAAGCTGATACAGAACACTGCTCTAGATAGTGAAGTGATGACTCAAAGATTTTTTTTTTCAATAATAAGACTTTGTACTATATACCAACATTCACAATATGACACTGATTTGCTGTCAGGAAAGCAGCTCAAGTTTACAGCTATGAAGTATTAACAGTAGCATTACCAACACCCTACTTGTGAGGAAATCAATCAACATGTGAGCAAACCACATAATCCTTTAATACGATAGCTTCTTGAATGATGGACTACCACAAACAAGACTTTCTTAGCAAGTTCATACACTAAGTGACGTTTCTTGAGGATTGAATTGTTGAAGAGCATTAGAATAGAGTCTACAGAAAACGGTGTAAAACAAGAGATGACCAGTTCTGTGGAACACGATGATACAGGTAACTCATCAGCCTACTCTGGAAACTCCTTTTATTTCTAATTGGCTGGGGGTGGAGGGGTAGGGGGAGTGGAAATATATGCATGCCCCAGCTACCTACAAGGTCAAGAACAATAAGGGCAGGGAAAACTAGAAAGATAGATGCTATATCCATTTATTTACAGCATTTGAAGGCTGGCAACATCCAGCTGCTTGAACTTACCTATTTCAAAACTGACTACTGCGGGCAAGTGAGGATATTTAGGGAGTGAAGCAATCTAAAGGGCACTGAATCTTAAGCTAGATGTTTGCTTGGCTCAAAACAAGGTGCAAGTTATCTAAACTGCAGTCTTAACAAATATGTTCAGATATTTACTTGAAGTGGTCAAGAGAACTCCTAAATGAAGCAGGACCACTAACACCACCAAAACGATAAATGCTCTTTCCTTACACTAGCTGCTATATATCACACATTGTTTGTTCTTATTACTTTTGTACTAATGACACATTTTTTTTACCACAACCACTGCATACTTCAAATCATTGAACAATTTGGGTTGGAAGGGACCCCAGGAAGTTACCTGGTTCAGTCTCCTGCTCCAAGAAAGTCAACAGTGAATACTTAAAAATGACTTCTAAAAAAGAAGAAAACCAACATGGAATATAGTAAAGCCCATACAAGGAAGCTGTGATCAATTTTACCAAGAATCCTGTGAATATTCAAGAACTATGACAAAAACTGAATCACAAGAATGCAGGTTGACATTGCATTTTCAGAAGTTTTTTGCTTCTCGTATACCCAAGATACAATCAAAACTTAGATAATAGAAATCTTA
>VXBO01001564.1:68249-114486 GCA_013400135.1 Rhinoptilus africanus | reverse complement strand
CAGCGCCGCTGCCCGGCTCGATGTCCGCCTGATCCCAGCAGTCGGGAGCCGAGTCGCTGCTGCTCCCGCTGCCGCTCCCGTTCGCCTCCATTTTGTGGCTGCCCCACAAGCCTCCGCGGCCTCGAAGCGTCTCCCAGCGTCCGGGGTAAGGGGGAAGCCGGCGGCGGCACCGACTCAGCACTCGCTCCGGCGATTCCGCGTGTACTCCACCGCCCCGACGCGAGTGCAGTATGGCCTCCCGGAGCTGCCGTACCCCCTCCCCGCAGCCTCCCCTGCCGCCATCTTAGTAGTTTTTAACTCCCCGGCGCCCCGTCCCTAAGCACGGCCGCACCGTGGCGCGAGAACTACGACGCCCATCATGTTTTGCGGGAGCCCCTGGCGGCCCGCCCCCGGCAGAGATGGGAAATGTAGTTGCAGTCGTTTCCTGCCTGTCAAGAGACTACAATTCCTGTCAGCCTTTGCGCTCTCCTGTCGCTGCTGCCGTCTCCGCCTCCCATTCCGGGATGGGGGGGAGACGGGACATGTAGTTGGCGCCAAGGCCTCAGGCGGGACAAGAACTACCCGTCCCGGCAGGCCCGGCTCCGGCGCTGCCTCAGCCCGCGCTTGTGCCTTGCCCCCAGGTCTCTGGGAAATGCAGTTCGCGAGGGGGTAGCGGCGCCGGGTGGCTGCTCCCCGTTCCCTCATCCCGTTTCGGATGAGGAGGGGGCAGGGGAGCGTGGCCCCGGAGCGCCAGCCCATCCCGCGGGGGCTGAGGAGAGCGGGCCCGGCGCGGGGTGTCACCTCACGGGATTCCCGCCTCCTTCAAGGACTCAGCATCGGGAGTCAGGTGAAGACGTGCTCATTTTAGCGTTTATCTTTGCAAAGTTGCACCTACCCCGTCCTGGAAAGCTTAGGTGCGGACTGACAGTACAGCGGGGGCACAAGTGTCACGTCCGTAAACCTCACAAGTGAAGACTTGCGACCACGCGTGAGAGCGAACGTCCACCGTAAGTTGACCAAATACATTAAAAGCTCCAAATCTGGTAATTGTACACCACATTTTGACTTGGCTGTTATTTTAAATGAATAATTAAAAAACTCAGTTAAGCCAAATCAGTAGGACTTGTCAAGTACTGAGTCCCTTGGCTAGTAAGACTATTAGAATTTATGGAAAAAAACCCACCAAAATCAAATCCAAACACAGACACCTTTGCTTGAAGTTAAGTATATTTGGAGGAGCTAGGGAGGATCAGAGGGGAAAGGAGTAGATTTTGGTTTGTAGGCTGCACATGGCTGTGGCAGTAATTCATCTTGGAAGGCTTGGCATAAGTGTTTAGGCAAAGCAAGTGCTTGGGAGGAGGGAATTTCTTGGAGTACTCACATGTGAGGACTGAGTCATCTGCAGCGTTATTTATATTAGAACAGCGTAGGGCAAGCCACAGAGTTATTTTGAAAGCAGACAGGCTTAGAACTAAAATGCAAAGTACAAAATCTGGTGCAGTTTTGGTTGGAGAACTATACAAATTCTCCTGAAGCAGCATTTACGTAACATAATCCTGACACAAGTACCAGATGGTTTCTGGCTGCACACCAACAGCAACATGTACGCCCTTGACAAGCAGAAAATTCTGCATGGCAGGTAATGCACATGTGTTAATGGAAAAATGTGCTTCCAACTGATCACATTCAGAGAAAATACTAGTGTACATGGCATTTATAAAAGTTAAAAAAAAATCCTCATCAACACCACAGATAATTTTGAAAGAAAAAAAACGTAATTCAGAATGAAAGACTATACACCTTTGCTAAGTGAAAGTCTTTCCTTCAAGCACCAAGAGCTTACCCTCAACAAAGCCTAAAGAATGAGTTTTAAAAACCTAGTGAAAGCCACTCTGGTTCTTCTCTGCCACAGAGCTCCTGTCCAGTTTAAGGCATGCATTGCCAGAGCCTCTGTTGTTCAAAGATGGGTAAAATGAAGGAAGATTTTCACCTGTGTTTCTGTTGTAATATTTAGAATTTTATTAAACTATAAGTAAGATTCTCAGCTATGTGGCAATCATGTTTCTGTTTAAAAAAAAAGAAAAAAGTCATATGCAATCCCGGTGAGGACTGGGATAGAGGCAGGAATAGGAAGTAATCCTTTTATCAGGGGAGTGGAGGAAGCAGTTAGAAGGAGAGCTACAGACATAAGAAATGTTTCCTAAGCAGCTAGTATAATAAGGAACGCCTCAATATAGCACTCTCCACTTACTAAATGTTTGTTGGTTGGTTTTTTGTTGTTGTTTTTAATACTAATCTTTGCCTGTTAGGTGATATTTATTAACCAGTAGGTATCTGATACATTTCATTTAATATGGAAACAGGGTAACACCATTTGGAACAAAGGAGCTCATAGACTGTTGAATAATAGATAAAAATCCAATGTAAACCAAGCTTCATGAATTCTGCTGACAGAGTGGCTTGTTACTGTACGCTTTTTACCATCATTATAAGCATTTAATAGCTCAGGTTTATAATGACTGCAATGGTGTATTACAAGCTTGTTTTTTGTTTGAGCCTTGACACAGCCTACAAGTCAGTAAAGTCTTAACTGGAGGTAGGTACTATATTTTCAGAACAATGAAGACTTACCTAAAGATTACCAGCACACAGAACATGTAGGCAGCAATTCTTACATACACTTTGTCATTCCTTAAAAAGGCTTTCTGAAGGTTTTTGAAATGGAGCTTAATTCTGCCAGTTCCTAAAGTACCGGGTTGTGATCATTTTTTTGGGGGGGTGATGGTGTGTGTACAGGGAGGGGCCAAATATGTGTTTGATCAGAGGTATGGAAGTGTGTATGACCACTGATTTCAGAGGAAAAGAATGACTTGTGTTATTCAACATTCCTTCCTTCCTTGACCAGTACTTATTCCCTAGGTACTTGCTAGGATATAAACAATTAGTCCCCAGAATGTCAGAAGATGCCAGATGTCCTTCAGAGTGTACAAACCTGTTTTACAGGCTGTGTCGCACATTGGAATTGTGTAAACTCAAACACTAAATTTTTAACAGGGCTAGTAGTTTGTTTTTCCACTTACGAACAGCTGGTACTCAAAACAAAACCTAAGCAGAATCATGATCGTTTTACTGGCAAAATATCTATTGGAATGTAGATGGTCATGTTCTCTTGAGGCATTATAAAAGCTTTTCTCGTTTGAATCTCTTTTGCATCATAATGTTTAGAATAAATACACTAGCTCTTGATTTAATAAATACTAAAAAGCTTTTCTTATTGAGAACCACCTATATAAATCTATCATCACATTGTGACTGACTTAAATTATTAAAGCACTGCTTAGAAAAGAAAAGGCTGGACAGGGTTAACAGGTGGGGACTGGGGTGGAGAGGAAATGGCTCCCCCACGGACACAGTTCTACCTGTTCTTGGGCTGCCTTCTACCTCTTGTTAGACCCTTGCTGAGTCAGTTTCTCTCATTAAATTTAGCATCAGGACAATCCACTTTCTTTTTCCTCCTGGCTTACTTAGATGAATCAGCTCTTAAGAGGTGTTTTGACAAATGCCAGAGCTTGTGTAAAGGAAGAATGGGGAACAGGACTTCTTTAGTGAGAGCAAGCTATTCACATATTAAACCATCTCAAGGTAGATTCTCCACTGGTTTGCAGCCTGTGATAAGTCAATCCCATAGCAGCGAAATGGAGGTCCACATTCATATGATGTTAGGAATAGTATTCTGTACTTCAGTAGTAACTTTCTTTCAGGTTTCTCACAAGCACTTTACACCCTAGCAGATATACCTATGAAATACCAATGTTTTAATTACATGAACTGAAGCAGAAAAAAAGATGTATTTCACTAGAAGGCTTCAAACAAGGTAACAGCTTCAAGCAGTTAACAGCTCACCACCAACTGGTGGCTTATTAAACTCCATTAAATATCAGCAGTCTAACGAGGAAGGAAAGTGGTTTTAGGGTGCTGGGTTATGAGTGAATTGACTCAGTTTACCCTGAGATCGGGAAAGTTCCTGAGCTGCTACAAAATGGGAAAGAAAGCATTTGGCTGAGATTGGGAGGAGCAGGAAAGGAATAATAATCTGGTGTGGCAGCAAGCTGAAATTCATCTGACGCACTGTGAGCCATGCCCTGAAATTTAAAGGTATTCAAATATGTACATTAGTTATGCATTTAAATGAGTAGCCTGATATTTAGAATTGCTCTGAAGTCAGAATGGGCCTTTAAAAAACAAAGCCAAAAGAACAAGTTTTTGTACCTAGGAGGAAGAAAAGACAAGAGTTACAAGGTAAATTATTAAAAGAAAAATACAGGAAACTGCTCAGCTGTGAAAGTGCCATTCTGGAAGCATAGGTCTTTATCTGAGGTTTATGTGAAGGAGCAATCTCAAAAGACACTCTAGAAATTAAGTTTAGCATTACTTAGAAGAAGCAGCTGGAGTTAAATGAGTCCAGAAAGTTTTTTCAGAAAACATGGATTAAGGCTGTACCTAAGTACAAGGGATATACCTCTTCTGAAGGAAAGCTGTGTAAGAGTTTTTCTAAATACTTTTCATAATATTAATGAGGCCTGACACACAAATGAAAATACGGAACTAGTTTAAGTTTGATTAGGTGCCAGGAGATTATAAATTAATGTTCTTAAACTCTGGCAAATTCTCTTTCCAGGTATCTGTGGAAATGTAGCTGACAACTAGAGAACAAGAAACACATTATGTTTCAGCATGGTGTCTTTTTCAAGAGCGAAGTCTGTCCTAATCTTTGCTAGTGTTCCTGGAAGTGAATTATAAAGAGGCTTTTATATTTGCACAAGACCGTGTATAATCCAAACTAAGAAATCTCAACCTGGAAATATCTTTTCACTGATTTGGTTTTTCTAAACCTGCTATTTAACAAATGCTATTTATGACATATTACTCTCCCTCTGCTGGACACTCACATAATTACTGTATTTGTGTTTTAACGTATTTTAAGATATTTGATTGGAAGAGGTTAAAATAAAAGTCTTCTTTGGTTTTCCAAATGTAGCACCACAACATAAGATCTCTTCTACAGTTCAGTTGTAGAATTACTCCAAGCTTGTAAAGGGGAACCCTCAAAGGAAATGGTAACTTAACTCTTGCACGTTTCATTGTGGGCTGGTAATGAGTACGTCTGAGCTGGAGTCTTCTTTTTGAGGTCTCCAATCTAGAGTTAAAGCCTTTCTTTAGGAGTGGTCAAAGCATATGCTGTAGGCTTCAAAAGAAGGCATAAAATGAATTGTTTTTACTTTACATAGTGGAAGAAATACATGGATCCACACACCAAAATACCAATTTAAAATTCTCTGTGTCTGTCTCCTTACCTCTCAAATACTTCATATGCTAAACTCATTATTTTCCAAGGTATTCACATGTGTCTCACTTCTGTATATATACACAATCTCTCTTTCTCTTGATAATGTATCTCTAGAAAAAAAGACTGAAAGGTCTTCTTTTTCAAAAGTGCCATCCCTTTTTTTTTCAGATTACTTTAATTGGAGGCTCAGAGTTCTCAGCTGTGTGATATATTGCTTAGTTAGCCTGTAGTTCAGATTCGAAAAATCTGTAAGCTGGGAGCTAACTAGTTTGTTGTTCAAGGTGCCTCTCTTAGAATGCACAGTCTTTGCAGGTTACTCTTTAGACAGACTTTCTTCTGTGGTTTTGATACCATGAGCCTCCAGACTGATAAATAGCAGGGGGAGAGTGGATTAGGTAAGTAGCTTTGCTATCAAAACTATTTGTTATGTGTGGGGTTTTTTTGCTATCCAAGCTCAAAATAAACAAAGATGGGGGGGTCAGGTGTGCCCATTGTGAAGAATCTAGGCACAGTTTATAAACCTTATGACAGTTTAAAATGTTGTAAACAGCAAAAGGATTGCTTAATGTGGAAGGAATGTGCTAAGCAAAGAACACGCATCCAAGGAAGGGAAGACTGAGATCACTTTAATGATGACTGAGTCAGTCTTGGAAAGAATAGGGACCGGGGGAATCTATTCTGAAGAAAGGCAGAGACCGTGTGGTTTTAGAGATCTGGAAGCCAGGTGTAGGATTGGTGGGAGGAGGCTCGTGTCAGTTAATATAGTGAAGCAGCTGAAAATAAATCCTGTTAAGTACGATCCAGACCTCTATTTAACAGTTCTTATGTTTTCATCTTGAATAGCAACATTTTGATTAGAAAATTAACCTTCTGCATCGTTAGAGTAAATTTGTTTTCACCCATAAATCTGTTACATGTGGAGAGTAAGTATTACAAGCCGAAGATACTCTGGAAGTGAAAAATGGAAACAGAGGATATTTCAGCTCCCTGAGACAATTTTGAGGATCTCAGGGGCTGGGATGCAGAGTTGACTGAGCAACAATGATAACTTTTAAGTGTCAGATTCTCATGAGATGTTCTTCCACTCGTGTAAGCTATTATTGTTCTAACAGGAGACAAGTACCAGAGAGAATGTGCAATTCTGGCTACCATCAAATTGTCAGTCTTGTAGCTTGATATAGAGGTAAAAAAATGCAGAAAAGGTGGCTAGAATTTTAAGTGGGACTTACAGTCTAACACAGATACACAAGGCGAGTTCCCACTATCAAACAGAGTTCAGCTGTATCTTATGTAATTTTTCTAGACTGTGTTAATAAAGAATGGTTTTGTGAGATAATGAAAAATCTTGAATTTAGGACTGAAAATATCAACGCAGGGTGTGTAACATGCTGTTTATTCACACCCTTTCTTATTGCAGTGAGATGCTGACATGGAGAAGCTCAGAGTTGCCACATCCATCGTTGGGTTCCATAACATCTCTAGGCCAAATCTCCTGCCTTACACGTGTGGTAAGAGTTTTATAACACTTATGTTTCATATGGAAAGTTTTACATGCTGGCTGGCTCTCCCCAGGGAGGTGGGAATGGAAAACTAGCTCCATGTGGGATTTTCATGTGCTTTCTTTTACCCTTCTTAATTCTCTAGAATTCCAGCTGAGGGAGCATTTTATCCGTTAGAGATCCCTTAAGATTTTAGTTTTGGTAATGACCGAAGCAAAATGATATTATTGTTATGAAGAAAGAATAACAGTGTCATGGCATTTTTAAAGCTGTTCTTCTATAGCTAGTTAACATGTTAACGTTGTTGCAGAAAATAATTACTTTGTAATGATATTGTTAGAATGAAATAGTGAGCTTGTTTCTAAATAGGACTAATTACTCTGGAATTGTTCTGTGCCAGTACTTTTATTCCAGAGAAGGCAATTTGAATGGGGAATTATTGTGGAATAGGGATGGCTAAATCAATTACAATTTCCCTCCTGTCTTGAGAGAGAGCACACATTGGCACTCTGATTCTGTACATGGAAATTTGAAATAAAGCAATTGTGTGTTACCTAAACTTGTCCACAAACACCGAATGGCTAGGGAATTTGGTTAAAATTATCAGAAGAAAAATTCTTGTTGGACTGTAGTGTATGCCAAGCATTCATGTCATTCATAGGTGTTCATGCACATTTATTTTTGTTGCAACTCCATTACTCCTGTTGGCATTGTACCACTGATTAGCTTTCGGTTTTTTTGTCCATCTGCAGAGTCACTAAAATAGTAGTATGTGGGAGGTTATTTATACAACACAAAATGTAAGTGTTTACATTAAGAAATGAAGAAAAAAAAAGTTTACATTCTGTAAAAAGTATTGCCCCAACATAAAAATGTCACTGGCATTCTAACCAGTATTAGCTTGATCCAAACCTGCTTGTACAATTATTGTTTTATGCATTGCCCTTAGTAGTTACATAACTGTGTTGGCACACGTGGAATGTCAGACAACTGAAAAGGTGTCTTCCTTCCCCAAAGACTTTATAGTCTATTAACACTGCTTTTCTCTGCTGTACTTGTCCATAACTTGGTTCATAGCTAAGCAAACTTAGTAAGGGCTACAGGAGTTGTCTGAGATGTAGTTGACAATGTTTATACTATTGTTACTTTAATTACTATTTTTAAGGAACATTTTCCTCTTCAGTTGTTTTCTTCTTTAATCTTTTTTGGAAATACCAGATGTAGCAACAGCAATGGTCTAATTAAAATGCGCTCTACCAAACAGGCAAAATCCACATTATTCTTGATTTTGCACTGTGCCCAAATGACATTAAACAATATTGTGTCTAAAAAGAGCATTGTTCTGTGCAGCTTGTAAAAGCTAATGAACATGATGAATCTTTCAATAACCCCTCCCTTTTGTTATTAGCAGTGCGTACCCCATTCCTAGAACAGCTTATCTTCTCCCAGCCATACAGTTAAAGTGTACACTGAACAAAAGATGTATTTCTGAAAATAACTGCTTCAGAAAGTTTTAACGCTTTTTTAGGAGATAACTTTCTGTAAGACTGCTGTTCCTTGAAGTGCGATAACTTCTGTGAAGAAAAAGTGGTGGGTTTTTTGATCTGACAGATTTCTAGGATTGTTGTGATGAGATGATTTATAAGGGACTTTTTTCTTTGGATTTTTTCTGTAAATAGCTTTAGAGAATTGGAGAGGACTCAGACCAAGCCTGTACTATGAGACTTGACAGTGTAGGTCAGTTGCCTTAGTGAATGGAAAAAAAAATTATACGTGCTATCCAGAAGAGCTGTGCCAGCACAAAATGACCAATGTAGAAGCAACTACACAGCCAGAAGAATTCCTCTGTCAGCCTAGCTAATGTTGTTTGTGAAGGGAATGTAATAGTCCTAGCAGAAAACTCTCTTTCTCTTCACAAGTGCTATGTAATTATGCCAACAGAATTTCTGAAGTACAGTCAGGCAAAAAAGCTGGCACAAGCATGAACAGAGAAATCCCAAAGCAGAGTCAGAAGAAAGCTTTGTTGTTGAAGTTATGTGTGGTAAAGACCTTAAGCTACTGTTCCAAGAGATTAATTTTATGTTTAATTATTGACATAATAGTATTACTTTCTTTGGCTTTCTGTTCAGTGTTTTCATTTTATTATTTCAGTGTTGAAACTCACAATGGCTTTTTTCAATTTAAATAGCGAAAGATAAAATTCTCCTTACCTTTTTCACGTGACTAATTTCTGTCACATAAACAATACCAACTTAACACATATTAAAAATGGGCACTGACAAGGATTTATGAAAGTCTTATGCTTCTCCGGATGTTTAAGGAAACCAACAGTTAAATTTGGGTTCATGGCAGGCAATGCTCTGGCTGGATGCTCAGTGCTTGGTATGCCTGTATGCTGCCAAAGCAGCATCTAACTCCTGGTCTTATGCTGACTTGATAGAAGGTTGTAAATCGAGAGAGAGTGTGCGTGTGTGTGTGTAGAGTTCCAAAATACTGCCTCCTGGTATGTGCCGTGCTGGTACCTACCCATACTCCTTTTGCCAGTAAAAACTACTTGATTTCTTGAAATCCTGTTCAGTAGTTTGATATCCTAGTAGAATTGACAGCATGCTAAAGTTATTATTGTAAGGAACAAATAGATGTGTTAGTACTTCCAGATGTGGATTTGCAGTTCAGAGAGGAGTTGCCAGTGGTTGAGAATCACCTTATGAGAGCATACTGGAGTTTATAAATTGGGTGTCCCTGGGTGTCACTCTTGAGTCAGACTGAAACATTTTAGAAGCAAATATGAGAACTGCTTTTCCTTTTCTTTTTTCTGTTGTTTCTGCAGTTGACACTTTTCTTCTTAAATTTATTTCCCAGTACTCTCTCTAATGATGTCAACTCCAACAGACCAGCTTAACTTCCCTGAGTTATATTATTCTTAGAGGATATCTTGGGGAGTTTTTGAGCTTCAGTTACAGGAATGTAACTGCAGAAATACCTCCCTGTCAACACCTTGTGGATTTACAGTTAAATGACTGATTAGTATCTTTGATAAATCCTTTCTTATTTTGTACAATTCTACTGATTTCTGTCATCCTTTTGTAGCAAAATCAAGTGACAAGAGAGCATTTATTTGTATCAACATGTAACTATGTGGAAAGCCAGTCCAAGCCCTGTAAATCCCATAATTGGAAAAAAAAAAAGCTGCAATGTAACTTCACTGGTAAATAAGTCATATATTTATTTTCCCTAAAGGGAAATATCACTGTAGCAGAACTATCAGTATCCAATTATCTCAGGCATTTTTTTTGGGTGTGTGTGCACGCTCTACATACAACAAAATAGCGTGCCACTTAGAGGATTTAATGTGTATTATACAAGCCAGTGGATAAGTTATTAACATAACATAACTACAGTTTCTAAGTAACAATGTCCTTATCTTAATGTCACAATTAATTTATTTTTAGTGGTTCTGGGTTTTGTTTCATTGATTGGTTGATCGAATCCAATATTCTATTTTATAAACAGCTGCTAATTCAGGTATTACATCTCTCAACTTAAAGCCAGTTGGTATAGTACACTTCTCCAAATGAAGTACTTAAAGGTTTGGGGTTTTTTAATATTAACTTCCTTCTATCAAAATTACTCAAAAATTAAGATTGCACAAGAATATCTTCCTTACTCCTGTCACACATCATTTCCCCAAATCTGTTTTATTGCAAGTGCCATCGCCCATCTACATAACAACTATCAAATACGTTTTCTGCGCACTGCACCAAACCACCCACTGTTGAATGAGTTAGTTCTTTCTGGCACAGTCTGAGATTTGTTTTTGAGAGCGAAAAACATGGTAGTTTAGTGAATTGAGAAACAATTATGTTGGATTCATTTTTGCTTTGAGAAATATTTGCAGTAGGCTTTTTAGCGGCATGAGCAGATAAGAAATGGTCCTCAAAAATGTAATTTCAAAACTACTCTATAGGTACTTTTATTCAGAAATTCTGGGGGATTTCATGTGGTGAGTGAAAACAGCAGGTGAATCACAGGACATAGATTTTGAAATAATGTATCTTTTAGATGTGTAGCAAGGTCTGTCACTGGGAATTATTGCTTATCAAGATCTGATTATATGCTTGCTTTCAGATGCTTGAGAAGTAGGACTTTTGAATGCTAAGATGTGCAGAAAACAAAGGCAACAGGCTATGACAACTGTAATTCCTCATAGTTTTTCTATCATTTGTCACCTCTGTTTTGTCATTACATACACCAATAAATCTATATGTAGCTAAGAAGAAAAGACTGTGACTTGTATGGTGGTTGTTTGTATAAATAACACATTAGAGACCCTTTACTATCATTGCTCCCCAGTTTCCTACGTATGAAAAATGTATTGCTTAATAATCAAGGCTTTGTGTTTTGGGGCACATCTATCAGAAGAATTCATTTATCTCTCAGGGTTGTAAGCTTTGGGAAATGATAGTCCAACCATAGGAGGGAAATTATCGCTATGAGAGACAGCAATATTCTCCAGAGCTCTGGTGAAATGAACTGCATTTAGCCTTTTACTTGAGGGGAGGTTTCCTAGAGTATGGCTGAAAAGATGAAACTTCTTTGTATTTACTTCTGTGTCTTATGATAAATGTGTTTGAACTCTAACTAGCCACACAGGAAAACTGTTTCTGACCAACTGGTTATAGAAACTGTAAGCATATCTGCCACGATATCAAATAATTAGATACAATTTCTACTGTACTTAGAGTTTGACAGGACTTTAAAAATGAAGACACTGGCATATTAGTTCACCAAATTTGTGCTTCTGTGGTGGACTTAGTTTCATATCCCCACTAGGTAATCAGCTGTTTATCTTTTTTTCTGTTCAGTTTCTGGCCTTTTTTCCAGGCTGTAGGAGTAAAACTCTATGAACTGACTGGATTAACACATTAAATCTGCTTGTCGTGTGGTCAGGTAATCCTCAGAGTCCTTCCTTGTGCTTCAGAACGCTGTAGAGTGAAGAGCAGAACTATCCCTTTCACTAACACCACAAGATATTTAATTGGCTTTGCTGTATATAATCTAACCACGTCTTTGGTGACCCACAGATCAGTGTTACTAATTAGATGTGAATTGTCTTTGATGATATCATGAAGGTATGCGGGAAAGTTAAACTACCATTTTCTAAAGAAAGCTACCTCCTTCAGCCAATACCTTTTGAAGATACTATGTAAGTATCTGTGTCCATTTTTGTTTTAGGCCTGTTTTTTTCAAGACAGTAAAGGAACTACATGCATTAACTTCTGGAGTGATAAGCACTGTTTTTTACTCTTTGGTCAGTGATACAGAAATGTGGGTGCATATGGAGAAGTAACAGACGTATCTCAATAGAAACCCTATTCCGTTAAAAGAAATAATCTGAAGAGGACCTGAAGTGGCACATGAAGATGTTCTTTTAAACAGAACCTATTGCTACCAAGCACTTCAAGGTTTCTTTCTTCATTGTAACAACACAGAACTTTTAAGGAGTTTTAAGGAGAACTTTATCATCATTCAAGTTTAGGATTGTCTATGTTGCCTACTTTGGATTCCTATATGCTATTTAACAACAGCATTTTGCTGTCTGCCATCAAAAATGCTCACCACAGTCAGTGTGAACTTCTTTCTCTTCTTTGTGAACCTGTGAATTAATACCGAAATGCTATAAACCTACCTACTTAGCAAAACTACTTTGTTGAAGAAAGCCAGTGTTTGAAATAAATATACTTGCACAATTCAGTCAAAAGTCCACATAAAAGAACTCCCAGTGTCATACATAAAAAAATGAGGCAAGAAAACTGTAATAAAAGCATCTGAAACAAAGGCAGGCCTCCCCCACACCCCTAGTACAACTGGAAAAAAAAAAAGTGTGAAACTGATTAAGGTTCATTCATCTCTTACAGTGCACATGTGATTTCCCTAGATTACTGAAATAATGTTAGAAGCATTCAGCAGCGGTGATATAGTTTGAAAGTTTTGGAATTTGAGAGCTGTCAATGTCATAAGGAATTTTACTACAGTAAGACTGTACCTATCCTGCGGATGTGTAGTGTTGGAACTAGCTGCAGAAAACACGTTGAATTAGTCATCTGGTTCCTTTCTAAAATAGTAAGGGGTCTTATTACAAGTTATGAATACAAAAATGTAAGAAAAATGGGAAGTTGCAGCACAGGAAAATTCACTGTTTAAGTAAAAATAGAGAGCATTTAACTGAAGTCAATGGGATTATATTGATAAAAGATTAAAGAATTGGACCCAGCTTGTCTGTCCTGAAATTCACTTATACCTGTGGATACCATGAAAATACTTTCACAAATTATCTGCCTTCCTCAGATCACAGTTGAGAAAGTGATTGTCCTCTCCATGATTGAAAAGGTTAAACAGCATCTTAAAAGCAAAACCTCAAATCACTCTATGCATAAGCTACCAAATGATGCCCCATCAGAAATAGGAGTGATAGTCTAGTGATAACTTAGGTTTCTTGCCCCAGAGTGTAAATGTATGAAGCAAGTCAGAACCAGTTTCATGACTTCAGCACCAGCACTGACTTCCTAGGGAAATTTTTGGCATCACCCATGGTCTATATCCATATTTTCTTTCGTCACTCCTAAATCAGATTTTGTCAATTCCTGTTTATCTGCTAATCTTTACTAGGGAGAAAAGCCCATAACGGAAAGCCTGCAGCTGTGCACCTGGCCTATAGAAACAAGTGCAGAAGCCACAGTAAGCAGCTGCATCTGCTAGAGACTAGAATACAGATATCTTTGTTAGACTATTCCACTAAAACCAGTTTGTGTATTCCCGTGTGGTGCATTTAGTGGGAAAATGTCTCGTACGTAGTAACGTGGTACCAATTACAATTCCATATACAATATTTTTCTTTTCTCTTTCTGTAGTCAAAAAGGCAATTAATTATGTCAAGGAGAAATTTAACTATAAATAAGCCTATAGTTCTAATCTATCTGTGGCAAGGATACTGGGCAAGAGTCAGTTATTGTAAATTGCTATATATTACTACTTAATTTTGTATTTAAAATAAACTGTATTAGATTAAAAAGTCAAGAAACAAGTAAAATTACTTTCATTGTGGCAGTCTGTTGTCAAAGCTTTTTTTTTTCCAGGGAGAAGACCAAATGCATTTCGAGAAATGTTACACTCGGTGCATTTACACAGACAAGTCCACACACGCTCAGTGTGCCCCATCACCTGGCTGGAGAGGAGGTGTCGGATACACTCTACCACAAGAATGAAATCTACGGCCTGCTTATTTTTCCATGCTGGGTACCACGGTTTTAGTACAGTGACAGTTCTGCGTTATGGAAAAATAAGGGAAAAAATGAAGGTAATGTTTTGAGTCAAAATTGTAAAATATTCATATAGCTCTTCTTTCATGATCAGAATATAACATTATTTCTCATATAACTTATGTTTATAAGCAAAAAACCAGCTAAAACCCAAAAAATGAACAAAGCAAAAAGCCAACCGAATGGACTAGAATAGATGAGGCTAATTTGGAATTGAGGAACAATATCCCAGTGATTGAATCTCCAGATTTTGTCTGTCTGTTATAACTGAAGGCCTTAGATGTGTTTTGTATAACACATTTATGAGGTAATTGTTGAACTTGTACTTTAACAATATGCTGTTTAAAATCATAAAACCATTCCTTTACAAAAAGTAATTCTTTCATCATTTATGCGTTCTTAGTATTATTGTCCATCAAGGGAAACGGTATGAGGAAGTTGTCTGAAGTTGCAGAACGCATCAGTGGCAAAGCTAGAAACTGACTTGGTCGTATCTCCTCACCGCTGTGCCTCCTGACTCTGCTTTTTTCATCTTACGCTCCTTGGACTGGGACAAAAAGAACAAAAAGCAAGCATGGCATTGTTTGCATATTACAGGAGAACATAATTACTGCTGACCACTGTCATGAAAAAAACCCACAAAATTCTAAAGAAAAGAACAAGTATGAGATGAGTATGAATGCCTGTTTGGAGATCTTGCTTTTCTAGAATTTGTAATATTTAGCACCTGTTCAAGAAATGTCTTCTATAAATAACCATTTTCTGTTTCAGACAAAATTTACATTGAAAATTATCTTGGTGCAGCTGTTCAGTTTTTCTACCATTGTGAATTGCCAAAAAAGGAACAGTAATTCCTCGGGGGCCTCAGAGTTAAATCTTTTTTATTTAACATAATAGTATGTGGTGGAGCTGGGAGCGAAGGCTAGCTATTATTGCTAGCTCTTCTTAGATTTGCGTAAACTGAGAACTGAAAAGCCCTTTGTAGATGATCCTCACTCTTATACAATTTTTGTGGCTTTCCAGTTCCATAATTGCTGACCCTGATGGCACACTGCCCCAAAAATGAATACTTTGATAATTTGCTGCTCTCTTGTAAGCCTTGTCATCTTCGATGTTCTAATACACCGCCACCTTCATGTGAAAACTACTGTGATAAGAGTAAGTAATATTTCTGCTATACTTTGTGGCTATGCTGGGTGTTTTCATGTTGTGTTTTATGTAGAATTGTAAACATAAAAACTTAAAGAAATATAAAACCTGTAACAAGTTTATCAGAATAATGTATGGTCTCAAAAATATTGAAGACACATGCAGCGTGTCCTGTGTGACCATGTGTGTGAGGAAGAGCACATTTTTAAAGCTCTGAAGCTTTACTTGAGCTGTCACTCAATGGAAATAGAAACTGCTCCTTTGACAGAGAAGTTTTATGCATTGGATGTGTTTACTGTTCATTGGTTATTGTTTACAATTAATTTAATACATCTCTTTTTTCATAAGGCGCTGATTCAAGTGTAGTTCTTTGGATTTGTTTGGGCTTAGGAGTAATTTTAATGCTCACTCTGTTCACCTTAATGGTCCTATTTAAACGGAAGCACCTAAAGCAACTAAAAGAAAAACTGAAAAACACAGGTGAGTAAATAAGATTATTTATCAAATAATTTTAGATCATTGTACACTTTAGCTACTCTTACCATGTATAAATTTTGCATATGATTTATATTCCAGATTCTGGTAACTGTCTTTGTTGGATTGTTTTGTATTCCTCAAATAGTCTCAATGAATTTATTAAAGATATTAGGGAATAAAATATCCAGATGATGACTTGTTAAAGCAGTGTTCTCTCTTTGTTGGTTCTGGATCACGTCAGGATTGTTTTGTTGCATATTCATACCTAGCTTATTTGATGATGTTTGAGAAATCATTTATGAACCCTGAATAGCAAAAGATCTTTGTAAGGGTTTCATCCTCTTCTCATTGAATGCAAAAGGAATTCTACCCAGGTAGAGGATACACATTTAATATTAGCTTTCCATCTTATAAGACACTAAATAATTCTACTCTATATTCTAGCCTGTGAGAAGTGTATGTGATATATTTTGGGAATGAATGTGAAAAAAATTCATTTATTTTTACATTTTAAAAATAGTACTGTTTGTGGCGTGTTCAGCCAATAAATAGTAACTGATTAGAAAATATGTGTTAGATTACTTAAAAGCTTATCCTGAAGTATAGGAAGTATGTTGTCACAGGACAAAATATTATCACATATAAACACATCTTAAAAATTTCACTACATCTTAAAACTTTCACTAGGGTTAGGGACGTAGTCAGAACATAATGAAATTTGGATCTGAAGTAATTGTATGTCTGGCATAGCATGATGTATGTACTAAATTAACTTCTGTGTATTTACAGGCTCTTCTGTGGAGCTGAATAATACTCTCAAGGCTAATACAGAAAGCAATGTGAATACAGAAGGAATTAGACTCTCACTTCAAAGTGAAACATTAATGTATTCAGTGGAAGAGTGCACTTGCAGTGACTGTGGCTTGGTAAGACTTCAGACTGGCTGTGAAACCTCATTTCCATTACCAGCTACAGAAGAAGGAGCAACAGTTCTAGTTACCACAAAATCTTTTGATTATTGCAACTATATTCTGGGTGCCGGGTGACTATGAGAGAAATGTATTTTTACTGTAGAATAATAAATGAGTTATTCCAGTATAGTTATTAATCTTAATACTTGCAGTCAGTGCAGAAAGCTAATACATCATCGTCACAGATCTTCTATTGAATTTTCGCTAATATTGTCACATTATTTCTAATTTTAGTATCTCTTTGGTCAAGTATTGCTACATTATTCTCAGGTACTAAACTAGTTATTTGAATTTTTAATTTCTGAAAGTCCCTATGTAGGATGGCTTTTTCTGCCTTTGGAGATTGTATATACTTACACCGATACATACTAACTCATCAATAAACAGGTTTGCAAGTATGTATTTTATGTTAAACTCAGATCTTGTGCCAAAAGTTGCTCAATGGTACACAAGGAGTGTTCCAGAAGGCAGAAATGAAAACCCACATTACCTCTCCTGTCTTCTAATTTCAAATAGCCCCTATGATGCTTGAAATAGGAACATTCTAATGATTTCTACTTTTGTAGAGTATAGAGTCCTCCCCAGTTCAAATAGTGTCTCTGGGTCACACTAAGGGAGGTCGTGGTGCCCTGGAACACTGTACCTGCAATCCCAATGTAGTTCCTGATGGTGCAGACTTTCCCTTAAGTACCAAGCATTTTTCAGACTGTATTCTATAGATTTCTTTCTATTTGACTAGTTCTTTTATTTACTCGTGTCATGGTTTCAGCTGGGATGGAGTTAATTTTTTTGCTAGCAGCCGGTGCGGGGCTATGTTTTGGATTTGGGATGGGAATAGTGTTGATAGCATATGAATGTTTTTTGGTTGTTGCTAAGCCCTCAAGGCCTTTTCTGCTCCTCACACCACCCCGCCAGCGAGTGGGCGGGGGGGGCCACAACATGGTGGGAGGAGACACAGCCGGGACAGCTGACCAGAACCAGGACACTGACCCCAGCCGTCCAAAGGGATTTTCCACACCATGTGACATGATGCTTGGTATACAAAGCTGTGGGAAAAACAAGGGGAAATGTCCTGGTTTGAGGTAAAATAGACATTTGGAGAGTTGGCGTTTGCCTTCCCAAGTAACCGTTACGTCTGATGGAGTCCTGCTTTCCTGGACATACCGAACACCTTCCTGCCGATGGGAAGCAGTGAATGAGTTCCTTGTTTTGCTTTGCTTGCATGCGCGGGTTTTCCCAATTAAACTGTCTATATGAGGGTTTTTTTCCCTAGTTTTACTCTTCCAGTTCTTTCCCCCATCCCAAGTGGGGAAGGGGGAGTGAGCTGTTGTGTGGTCCTACTTGCTGGCTGGAGTTATACGAGGACACCCTTGTTATCTGTACAAGAACGGATGATTAGATATAGTCGTACCAGGCTACTGTGTGGCCTAAAATTAGGAATATGCTTTTGTCACCTTGCCTCCCAAGTATTAATGTTATTTTCCTAACATTAGCCCAGTTTTATTCTCGGAAAACTGCAACAACCACAAAAGGAACAACAGTATTTTTATTTGTAGATAGCTTTCTATTTCAGATTCTTGGATGAACGGTGAATTAAAATGACGCCTTAAAACAAGTCTACAACATTTACGAGGATTACTCTGTTACTTTGCCATTTTATTTTGTTGTAGAGGTTTTACAATTTCTGTGCCGTTTTTTTTGAAACCTGAAATTTTTCGGGACTTTAAGCTTACGCAGCACATGTACGGAACGCTTTATCTCCCTTTTTCTCATCTTCCGTTCGCCCGGTCTGTCTTCCTTCCCCCGTGGCATCGCCGTGCGGGGAAGGGCAGTCTCTGTGAAACGGAGGGTGGTCGCCACCGGCTCTCCCGGCGGGGCTTTGCTGCGGGAGGCGCCCAGCAGCTTCCCGCCTTTTCCTGTCAGGAGCCCGGCGCCCCTGGGGGGCGGCGGCACGGCGGGAGCCGCCGCGGGCCGGGCCCCCAGAGGAGCTCTCCGCCGCCGGCGCGGAGCCGTGTTTACCTTCCGGGGCGGCGTGGCGGCCTTCCGGGGCGGAGCGCGTTCGCTGGCCGGCCCGGCTCCGGGCTGTGCGGGAGGAGAGAGCGGGTCCGGCGGACGGAGGGTGTGAGCCCCGCGGTCACCATGAGTGGTGAGTGGAGGGCTCGGACGGGGCCCTCTCCGCTCCCGGGGCGCGCTCGGCGGGGCCGCCGGGTTTCTGGGGCGCCGTCGGGGCTGTCGCGGGCAGAGCTCGCCCGGGGGGGCCCCGCCGCCTCCTCGGTCAGGCGTGGCCCGTCCCCCGCGGGCCGAGGCCCCTTCCTCCCCTCATGGTTCTCCCCGGTGGGGCTGGGGGCTGGCGAAGCACAGGAGGCTTCGGCCTCTCTGTCCCCATAGAGCGGGGTAGGGCTCAGCCCTCGCCTGCATCGCCGCACCCCGCTCCTCATTTTGGCTCCCAAAGCCCCCCTGAAGCGGTGTTTTGCCTCTGTTTAAACCCTGAAGCCTGCCCTTGAGCGTGACACTGGCCCACAGCACGAGTGGTGCTGGTCTCGGGGATCTCCGTTACCTCAACTGTGTAAAACCACAGGAAATTTTCCCGAGAAAATAAACGACCAAGGGAAAACAATAATAATAATAAAAAAGTAGTAGGAACTTGCTAACATGCAGTTGGTGAGAGAGGCGAGGAGTATGAGTAGTGGAAGAAGCTGTCCCTTCCAGCGCTTAGGGTGTACTGTTGGTGTTTCTCCAACTCGGCTGTGATGGGGAGGTATCGGCTGTGGATGTGTTCGTTTCTGGCCTCTGCGTTACCGTGAAGCGGTGGGTGTGCGAAATCCTGAGGTTTTTGAGGTGTTTGTGAGAGGAAATATTTAAAAGATTTGTGTGAGACCTGGGACCCATAAACTTTAGGACTAGAGGAAGCAAAGCCACTTGAACAGGCCAGCATGGAGAGTTATTTGGTAGAATGGAGGAAGAAATTTTAATAGATTTCTCTTGTAACTTAGTATGTCTTAAAACACGTTGTCAGGGGTTTGTTTGGGTTTTTCTTTACGAAGGGAGGTGCTTTAGTTAATGCTTTCATGGGTCTGCTTATACAAATTCAGTAGTGGAAGTTGCAGACAACAGTCTGCACCTTAAAATTAGACCACATGTTTTTCTTCCACCCTGATTTAATACATGGTGAGATTTGCTGTCAAAGATAGTAAGAAAAAAATTGAAGAGTTAGCCGGAGTGACTAAATGCTACATGTTTTATGGATAGCAGTCATTTCTCAAAATGAAACCAAAAATGAAAATGAAAACACTTCAGTTGTGTTTTCCTCTGTTTTGGTCTCGCCTTTGTGGTAAGAATAAAAAAAAAAGATTTTTATGGCAGAAGAGATAAGGAAAAAAATAGTATTGTGAAAAATGCAAGTAACAGTCAAATCTTTCAAACTGTGGAAAAAGAAAGTTTCTCAAATGTTTCGGATCTTGACACAATATAGACTAAACCCTAATTCTGAAGTTTTTAAGAGTCAGCATCTTCATATGGAAAACTTCAGCCTTTCAATGAAAAATTCAGGCTGGGACTAGCCTTGTGCATATCAGAACCTAAATCTTCCTAGCAGACTGATATTTGGGAGCTCTGATTTCTGTAACTCAAAAGGAAAGGTGGCAGGCACCTCTTGTGGCATAAAGCCTCATCATGCAGTTATTTCTAATACCTTTATTCTTTTTTTTTTTTTTTAAACAAGAGATTTATGTTTATGAGGAGAGAAAACATTTAATTACTTAAGATAGAATAATGCCTAAGGTGACATTAATGCTAGTAGTTCAGTTGCATGGCTAACCTACTCACGTATAGCCCTTGCCAAGTCCTATATGACTTTTCCAACGATTTCAATTATACAGCAAGATAATGAAAAGAACGCTAATTTTCCACTTTGCCAAACATTACTTTTATACAATACTGTACAGTATATTTCCAGAATAAATTAGGTGGAACAGATCAGGACAGAGAAATGTGTATAATTATCATGCTTGTTTCAGATAAAGTAGTAGCTAAGGTTAAGATCATCTGATTTAACTATGTCCTTTTCTTATCTTCTGTAACAGCACTGTCTACACTTATTTCCCTGCCCAATTTTAACACTTAACAGTAAAAGGGCTGTTGATAAAATATAGATAGAAGAACCTTTTTCCCTAATGGCTGTAATTACTTTTAACGTATATTTTTTTCGTTACCGTGTATTTCTAGTGGATGTGAAGGTAACTTCCTGTTGATTTAAACATTACTTTACTATTACTAATGCTACCTACTAATTACATGCTCGTATTTTACTGGACAGTGTTGAACAGGCTAAACTTTAAAAGGAAGTAACACGAGGATACTAGATTTATGTACTTGTCAAGAGTTAGGGGTGTTGTCACTTGTTTAATGACAGTTTCAAAAAACATAAAAATGCAGCTAGTTCAGGATGAGGCAGTAGAATCATAATAATGTAGTACAAGGTAGTATTTAAATTAGGTCTGTGTTTGTTTTTATCTTAAACTTGTACCCTCAGAACCTGTGCTAGAACAAGCAGAAGGAATTGCAGTCTGAAATTTTGCATACAAGACTTCAGAAAGTATGTAAGAGCAATCTGAGATTTATTTTTTTTAACCTATATGCCACAGGTGATGCTGAAAAGAGCTATAGCTATAAAGAATTGGATGAAAATCCGGTTTTCCTTTAATTGCATAGTCAGTTTTCTTCTGCTGTAGGTGTGGATATTTCTGTCAGGGTATGGAGAGAAGCTTGTTTTAAAAACAGGAAAGCATGACCATGAAGGACAGAAAATGACAGGGGTCACAGAGGCAGGTGCAGTACCTGAGCCTATTTTTAACCCTTTTTGGCTGTGTAGATGTTGATGGGAGGAGTCACTCTAAGTTTCTTAGTTTTTGCAACCTTATGTTTTCACAATTATTTTTAGACTCATGTGTGAACTTCCCTTTTTATTGCAATAGTGTACATATAGTCTTTATTTTCTGAGTAAGGTTGTTTTTATGCATTCTGTTTTGTATTTCTATATTTATTTGTATGTATGTTACTGCAGTTTTTACCACTGTTCTGAATCAGTAGAAGGGTATTTTGGTCAGTTTGTAATACACTGTTAGTCTTTAAATCAATTACAGTTAATCACACTTAAATGGTGCTCTTGTCTGAAAATGTGCTTTTTTAAAAAAAAGACTTAGTTTAGAAAATGAAGACTGTAAAAGAGAAAAATTTCATATAGAGTTGGTAGAGATTTATTTTTACCTTCTATCTACTTGAAACGAAAGCATTGCTAATTAGTACTACATTTTCTAGGCTGATTACAAAGGATAATATATTCTGTGCTTGAAAAAACAACTTTGGATGCACAGGCATGTGTCTCTGTTTTTGGCAATGCTTGTTTGGTGAGAACACTGAATATAATTTAATATAATTGTAATCTCTCAAGGATCACAAAGTGGAGTAGTTGGGAATCTCTCAAGGATCACAAAGTGGAGTAGTTGGGATTATATGAATTAAATTTTATCTTCACAGTGGCATAACTGGCATAGTAGTTCGGAAGTTAAAACCTACTTGGTATGTGGTTTGTTTTTAGAGTCCTTTACTAGCATTGAATATTGTTTGCCTCTTCACCCGAGTTTGCACACATCAGAGTACTTGACTGACAGAACCAAACCTCATACATCACATGTCGGCACAGTTTGAGTCACGGTTCAAAATCGGAAGTACAACTTCTTGAAAATCCACCATAATCGGCTAACTAAGCATTGCGAAGCTTCGTTAGCTAGCAGCTACATTTGCATGTTTTTCCTATTGTTTTCCTTGTTCTGGCACTGTGTATTATAGATTTACTGTGGGTTTTTTGTTCTCCTAATCCCATATTTAAAATGAAACAAAGGCAGAATAATTTCAGTAGGGCAAATTCTGCCCCCTCCTGCTGGTTTAGGAGCAAGCTACTTTGCATGAGATTATGAAGACAGGAAATTCTGTGACTGGGACTTCGCAGTGTTGGGCAGCAAGAGGAAGAGACATGTATCTTTTATGTCATCTCGTTACTAGAGGGTTTGTTGTGTGGTGTTTAATTTTCAATATCTGGAGGAACTTGCTCCTGCAGAGTTTTGATAATTGTCTTTCAATCTATGCATATATTAGTTGTATGTTCTTTGGGAGGAAGAGTAGAATGACTTTAATTCTAGAGAGGTCACAGAGGTTTTTGAAAGATAATTTGAATTTAAGATCAGAATAAAGAAATGATAGAGATTATGTAGGTTAATTAAACAATACATTTTACATATATTCATGGGAGTTTATAAAGCATATTCCAACAAGCAATGTGTTATGCTATTTGTTGTTGAAATGATTGAGAAGTTAAAGATTATTTTGCATAGTTGCTTGTATAGGAACAAACTAGATTTTGTAGGCATTAATCAGGAAGAACTATGCTGGTAGGTAAATTTGAAGGGATTTATTTTAACAATTGCTCTCTGTTCACCTGACTTAAAACTCTTACTTCAGTAAGGTTGTTTGACAGTGAGAAGATATTCCTGCTGTCTCTTCCTAATTTTCCATTCTTTTCTTGTGCTATGTGGTAGTTGTGCCAGCATGAATATTGATGGGTTGCAGTGTGAGCTCCATCGTACACCTAATCCAACCAACCAACCAACCAACCAAAAAAAAGTAAATCTTAAACTAGGTCAGTTCCAGGCTTGCAATATGGCCCCACAGGTGGTTGTGCTAAGAAGCAAGGGGCAAGCTGTGCTGATTGTGCAGAATTATACTGTATTTGGTATTGCTGCAATATACCTTATATCATGAAACCAAAATCTCACTAAAGTAAGACTGTAGATGATATTTCAAACAGTATTCCTGCATATTAGAGAAAGGCTACTGGAAACCTCCAACCACAGATTTATGCTGCATCATTTTACTTAGAGAAAATACATTAATAAATTTAATGGAATAACTGGCATGGGAATAAAGTTTTCAGGGCTCTGGTGTTGGCCCAAATGTATTTTTCTCAAAAAACCTATTTATTTTAAAATTATATCCTTTTGTTGAATTTCAGGTTCACAGAACAATGACACTAAAAGACAATTTCTTTTAGAGCGGCTGCTGGATGCAGTTAAACAGGTGAGAAATCCCATACATATTTCTACCAGATGCTTACTCTGAGTTGTCAGCACTAGCAGGAACTGTCTTTGCACTTTACTCTCCTCTTTACTAGACAAAGAAGAAATCTTGTCTTTCACCCAGTGCTACTGATTTTTTGTGTCTGCTAGCAAACAACTATTATGCATTATTTGTTTACAATTTTTATTCTTGACAGATTAGATTTGTATTATTTGTATATATTATGTATAATAATATGGAATATACATTATAAACATATACGTATTTGTAATACTCGTACAACTGGACTAAATTGTAGTGTACTGCAAAGGCTAAATTGATTAACATTTTACAGTAGCAGCTCTTTTTCTTTACAATAGGATTTTAGTAAATGGTTAAAATGCAGATAAAAATGGGATTTGTTTATGTATGTATGTATCTTGCATCCAGATGAAGTTCAGCAAGTATAATTTCATAGGCCGGCTTCAATTTAGGAGAGCTTGGGAGGCAAAAGAATGCCTCAAAAGTAAGTCAGTGATGTCTTTTATAAAGAGGAATTCTTGTCAAATTTTAGCACTGAGCTGAATAGAAGCAATGTTTGTTTTTGTGGGTGTACATTTAAAACTCAAAAGTAGTAATTTTTACACAATTTTAAATTTATTGAAGGACCCTCAGGTGTGTTGTTCTGGGTAGCGAGAATATATTTCAACTGCAAGAGTAACCTGTTAGTGGAACGTTATACTGTAAAGCACTTTTTGTTGCAGGCTGTGTTTGCTAATGCTTTATTTTGTACTGCTTCCTTTCTTGTAATGACTTTGTTTCTTACATGGAAATATTTCAAAATATTAAGTTTGTTAGTGTAACAAAAAATTCTTAAAATCTCTTTATTCCAGTGTCAAATACGTTTTGGAGGAAGAAAAGAAATTGCTTCAGACTCCGATAGCAGGTAAAATAGTCTAATAAATTTATAACATGCTTAGATTGTGTATCATAATGACATAAAACCTATGTCACAAAATACTTGACATGCTTAAAAAAAACCCAGTTCCTTTTGTTTACACAAACACTGACAAGGGACTCTGAATTTTTCATCTTGTTATAAATTTGACAGCTTAACAAAGAGTGTTCTGTGAAGCTACAAGTGTTTAAGCGGCTGCAGAGTTCATGACAAAGCATTGAATTCTGAGGTCTGAACATTAGTTTGGGAGAACTTTTCTTCCCTATAACCTCTTTTAAAATGAATGCATATTTATTGCCAATACACCTGTGTTTTGTGAAGCTTGACACTTATATCAAGCGTGTTTAACACATAAGAATTAAAATTTTCTTAACTATTATTTCTTCTTATTCTTGAGACGTTTTTCTTCTCTTTTTTTGTGTATGAGCAGTTGTTCCTTTTTATTAAGTCAAAAAACGTCATTTAATTCCTGTTAGTTGCATTTGTTGTTGAATATGGCGTATTGGTTTCTAAGGCGTGTAAGAAGATGACTGGCAGATGGAAATTGCAGTGCTTTTTGTATCCCATTGAGTTTTTCTCAGAATCTGTCCTACCGAAGAATCTTGGATAAATAAACCACCAGCATTAAATGCAGTTGTTTGTTGTCCTTTTTCTTATATCCTTGAAGTTTGACTCTGCCTTTTGGGAAGCAGTAAGTTATTTATTGACCATTTATAAATGATGCATAAAATTCTCTCCAGTCCCCTCCCAATGCGGTCTTTGACAACATGTCTAAGGGGGTGGTTTCATGACTCCTGGAAAGCTGACATAACAATTCATTGCTACTGAAGGGGTGGGGAGGGTTCATGTAGCTCCTCAACGTCCCTGACTTAAGTGTTACTCCCTTCCACCACCTTTGTAAGCCATGCCTGGTGATCATCCAGTCCCCTCTGAATTAATTTAATAAAAGAAGAAGTAATGCAAAAGGATAACTTTCTGCCATTTTAGTGAGTTAAATCAGTAAAACATCTGGTGAATGCTAGAGTTGCTGCAGGGAGGTGAAGTTCACACAGCTGGAAGCAATGGGAAATGCAGAAGGGAAGAAGCAACAAGGAATGAGAGGGCAAACCCACCTTCTTTTAGGAGCAGCTTGTAATGCAGGTCCTGTGCATTCCCTGTGTGTGAAATTCCAGGCTAATGCTACTCCATGGCAGCTTAATCCTGTCTGACTTGCGGCTTCTGCTGTCATCCTGGCTTGCCCTTGGCTGTTTCAGCCTACAGTGTTTTGGGCGAAGACTTAGAGAAATAGTGTTCTATTGAACTAGAAGAGTGGAAAGAGTTAAGTACAGGGTCTGTTCAGCCAGGGTTTGTTGGACAGAAGCTGATGCGAGGGAGGAAGGAAGAAGATGCAGGTGGGATGGAGGGATGGTGGGGCTGAAGCAACTAGCAGTTGGGTTGGCTGTGCAGCTGTAGCTGTTGGCACAGAAGCATCAACTAGAGATAGTTCTTTAATCTTTACTCTTGAATTTGTGTGAGACAACGTATTGGTGATGTGTGTCTTTGTAGCAGCTTGTGTAAACTTTGGCTAGAAGGAATTACCTCCTATGTAGAGCAAATTTTCTGGATCTAAAACTTCTGCTTTGTTGCTTAGTTTACTCAAGCAACTGCTTTGCTGCAGTTGTTTAATAATTTGAATTATGACCTTTTGTCTTCTGATAAACAGTGACAGTTGGAATTCCAAAGATATAATGCTGGCTAAATTTTACTTATAAATATTTTCTTTAGAATTCAGTAGACATGCTGAATAATAGATTATAGCTAGGCAGTTTTGGGATTAAAAATGCAGTGCAAATTACATTAATAGATATATTTTTTTCTAAATTCCATGGTGTTTGAGGTTGTTACTATGCTAAATATTGTAATATAATTTTGAAAATGAAGGTAGTCTGAAAATTTAGATCAAAATACAGTAAAATCCATGATTCTCCACATTGTTCTCCCAGTACTTTGTGTACGAACACTAGACTTCTCCATGTTTTTCCATATTTGTTGGTTTAACATACCCTCATGATACTCTCTAGTAAATATAATACCTATCCTGGGCATTGTATAATACCTGAATTTTAAAATTTTATTTTGTTTCACTAGTGGCTGAATTTTCCTGTAGAGTGGTGCACAATTTTTTTACTTTGATTCTTAATGCACATGGATTTTTAATAATATGAGCTCTTTCACAGAACCTAGTTTCTGTTCTGCTTTTTCGGAATTGAAAACGTCAAATAGTTTTGGTTTGTTTTTTTTTTCCCCTGGGTGGTCATGTATCTGCCGAAATGTCCTGGTTTCAGATAAAACAGAATGAGCTTTCTGTTCAGTAATTTTACTTCTTAGCTAGGCCTCTTCTAACTCTCTGAAATTAACAGCATGTTGTTTTTAAAACGGTTCGTTCAGAGTAATAAGACAGTTTGTGCCAAGGACTGGTATGCAGTGAGGTTCTTGCTTATATTTATTGCTGTAACAACCAAGGTCAGCTAATTTTGTTATTTGCCCTGTTGGAGGGTGGGAAGCAGAAAAGTGTAGAGGGGTCCCACCTGCGGGGAGGAGCGGACAGGACAGGGGACCCAAACTTGATCAACCGGGGGATTCCATCCCATCTGCCCCATGCTCAGTATAAAAGCTGAGGTATGAAAGGGTCAACTCTCTTCCTTCAATGGCTGACATCTGAGGAGGACCCTGTCTATTCATCTGCCTTTCATCCTGATCGGTGTGTTCCTGACTCCAACTCTGGAACCTGGTTCCCACCCGTCGCTGAGTCCAGCCTGGGACTTCCCCAGTGCCTGCCGGTGACATCATCCCGGGAGCTTAATACGGTTTTGTATATACTGTATTTATTTCATTATTTTCCTTTTTATTTTATCATTAATATTTCATTAAAATAATTTAGTTTCTTCTAAACTCGTAAATCTCTCTATCTCTCCCCCTCCTCCCCGTGCACAAGAGGCTGGAGGGGAGCATCTGTCGCTGGCCATTGGCCAATTTGTCGAAAACCATGACATGAAATTTCCATTTTTAACAGCAGCAGTTGTTTTGGCAAAAATAAATCACAACTGCTTCACAATCATCTCGACTATTGTTGAATTATATTCTGCTTTATTAGTAAAGTTTTACTAACATAAATGTACTGGAAAGCATCATGTGTTAAAAGCTCATCTGTCCAGGGCAATTGTGATAAATATACCTCTTTTTCTGTCAGTGCTTCTCCTGCAATTTTGTGGTTTTTTGTGACCATGAATAGAACTCTCTCATTCTGGAATGTCAGGGCAGGGTCCTGAGCCACTTTGTCAACTGTTTATTTATTTGCTTGAACTTAGTTAAAGTATCTGTTCTTCCTTTTAGTAATCAGCTTGGGCAACCAGGTGACAACTTTATCAGAGTTTAAGTTTTAAATATTATTTATTTAATGGGAAAAGTAAAACTTAGGGAAAATAAAATTGCAAAGAAACAGAATGCATTCATGTCTGTTAAACCTTAAGCCTTACTATTCCCTGTAGGTTATAATAATATTCTGTTCTTGGGCAGGCTGAATTTTAAAACTGCGGGTTTTACAGTGTTTCTACCTTTGTGAAAATTGATTCGTTAACTGGGTTATGTTTGAAAAAAAATAATCAGGAAATTTATAAATAGTATTGTAGAGAGCACATCAAAAACTGAAGATTCAACATGTCTGTCGGAAAATATTTCTTATTTTCCTGTGGCTAGGATTTCTGAAGGACACTAAAATGTATGTTTAATTGTTTTCCTGGGCTTGAATTATAGTGTAGTAATGCAAATGAACAGAATTGTCTGTTAATTTTATAGGAAGTTATAGCATATATTCAGATGATCATTCACTGCGTGCATAGTACAAAGTATATTTATGAAAATCTAATTGCATCACCTGAAAAGTAGGTAATCTGAAGCCAAAATAATGTGATTAACAACCACTATAGCAGGTGAGAATGATTTCTCAAAATGATTACCAGTTCTGAACGTAATTTATGCCCCAGCTTTGGATAGTCATGAGGAGACTGAGGGTATAAAAAATTATACTGTTTGCAAATATGAGATTAGTGCATATAAGGGGTCTTTCACTACTTATAATAGCTCACCTTTACCTTCTCTATTCAGAGATTTAGAATAAACCTGCTCTATAGAAACATAGTTGATTGTTCTTTTCACGTGATTTCTTTAAAAATGTGTTGCAGAGTCACTTGTTTGTGTGCTCAGTTTGAAGCTGTGTTACAGCATGGTCTGAGGAGGAGCCGAGGATTAGCATTAACAGCAGCAGCGATCAAACATGCAGCAGGTTTCTCCAGTAAAACTGAAACAGGTAATTCCTTAATTGTGACTATTCTGTTTTAAACAGTTGATAAGTGCAAGTGATATAATTTCTAATGGCAATTTTAAGTAATCTACCAAACTGCAGACTGTTGGTAGCATACTTGATTCTCTCTTAATAATCTCATTAAGCAGTGAAAATGGTTATTGCTTTCTTAATCCAGTTTAACTTTCAAACAAAGTTTCTCTAGAAATTTAAGTGTTTAGAAATCTGCACTTCCTACAGTTCCACCATGAATTGGCAAATTTATTTTGAATTGTGGTAGAAATAAACATTGTGTAGTTGTGCTGTTAAGTTTTTACTAGAATATTTTCATTCTTAACCTTGTCTTACTCTGTTCTTTAACTGCCATATTCTATAGCATCAGATACATTTAAGTATTGATGTAATTTTAAAAACTGACATTACTTATGGGTTGACATTACAGCTTGGGTTGTTTTTTATTACTTTCTCCACATTTAAAGAAAAGATTCTCTTATTTTTTTGCCTTCTCTTCACCTTGAAGTTTCCCTTGTTTTGTTTTTTTTTTCCCCAAAAGTATATGAAACTGTTAATCTTCATCAGTTTTGTGTGAAATTTGACATACAGTGTCTTTTTTCTTAAACAGGGTACCCACAATATAAAGAAGCTTCTTTATGACTTTTGAAACTCCATTAAGTGTAACATTTAATACATATGGAGGTGTTTGTTTTTTTTTTTTAAATGTATGCAGTGGTACTAGAATTGTTAGTACATTTTGCTCTCCAACCATAACTTCCAGTTACAGCGCATAACTGCATATAATGGATATTACATTAGCAAAAAATGTGTAGTTTGATATAATGGTGTTTTTAAGTTGCTGTAACAACAGACTTACTTCCTGTGGTTGATAGGGTGAAATGTTGTGTCTTGTGTGCTGACTTTTCTGCCAATGGGTTAGACCCTCTAGACTTAGCTTTTTTTGGGACTTAAAATTATTAGTTGCTGTGGTTAGAAATGGAAATGATAGACCAAGGCTTTTGGTATATAAACTTTGTTTAATGATACTGTCATTTAAAAGTGAAAGAACTAATATTTCCAACTATAGCAAAGAGTGTTCTACTATGAGAGACTTGTGATAAATACGAAACTGTACTTTAATTACTTGACAGAATAGACACTGAAATACACAATGGCTGCTCAGTATAAATTGTTTTCTTTACTTTTTTTTTTTTTCCCCCTGCATGAGAAGGCGCTGAACCTGGCTTCAAACTGATCTCTATGCTCTCAGCTTGAGACATGACCACTGTTTGGTGTTGATTAATGATTGGCAGTATTGCAGTTACTGGGACTTTGTTATTATTAAAATTAAAGAAACTGTTTTCACAAAATGATTAATATTTGTGTGAACTGCATAATGTCAGCGTCTTCTCTGCTTACAATTCAATTGTACAAATTGAATTTTACTGAAATTAAAATGATCTTACTTCTGAATAATAAGTATTGGATTATTTGCTATGAAAAATGTCAATAGTTAGGACTTGGCTTTTCATTTAACACTACTCTCAAAGAAGAGAATTTAGTCATATGAAAATGCCACTTACATTAATGTTTTTATCAAGTATGTCATGAAGGGACTTAGAGTATGGAATACTCTTACTTTATTTCCATTAAGTAGATTTTGATTAAAAACTGATAATCCAAATTCTGAAGCTTTTCAAAATGCTTGATATCTGTAAATAATCAGAATGCCAAGAAACACAGAGTTTCACTCTCAGCACAAGAGGAAATCTGTTTATTTTCTCTATTCCTGTAATATTTTCACTTCCTACTTTAGTATTGTTTTGAGCTTTAGCAAGACGGAGGAAAAGAATGAATTTTATTGGTCAGAAGAAATAATGAAATCTGACATTTTAAGGAATGCTTTTTTTTACATATTTGATTATATGATTTATTTTTGAAATGCAGATCAAATATGTTGAAGCCATATTTGAATGCTCTTATTTGTTCAGTGTACCTCCTTATTGTTTGCATGTTAATGTTGTGCCTATGACGTCTTAGATCAGCAAAGTATACGTTTAACTTTGCATCCTGCCTTGTCAATTCAATGGTTCCTGTGTTTTACACATTTGTTTAATTTAGAAGAGCTCTGGGTTATTCTTGCACAGCTGTCAGACCTATTTGGCAAAACTTTTACTTAATGAGTGTAACCTGCTTGTTATATGTTCAGGTTTTAAAAATTATTTTATAAACTTTGCTAATCTAATGCTGTATTTGGCTTTCAGCAGAGATTAATAAAAAACTCTCATGACCCAGCCGAGCATATTTCACCAAAAGAAATTGTAAGCTGTTGTGAAAATCTATTCAAAATCCGACTGCATGCTCTTTACTTAGCAGAGAGAAGCATCATGGATGGCCTTTTCTTAAAATTCTTACTACATTAAAAAAGATTTAGAAAAGTGATAAGCAAGAAGTGGCAGAATCAGTCTGTTTTCTCTCTCTTGTGTGAATTTTTATTCTGTGCCTTCGAGGAATTTTTTTACCCATCTTTAAATATCTGCTTTATGCTTCCTACATTGAAATTGTGATCAAAAGTCAGCATAATATTTGAGGTGACAGTGCACTATTCACTTGTACAATAGAATTATTTTTCCTTTTTTGTTAACTTAAAAAAAAACGTTGAGCAAAGACATTCATTAAACTGTCAAAAGGAGTACATACATGTCTTCCTTGAGAGATTGATGTGTTTTAAATTTTTTTTTGTAATGCTTGGGTTTCTCAGATTTTTTTTCTCTTAAAAATATCCTATTTGCCTTAAATTAGTTTCTTAATATGTTACTAACTGTATAGATTAACAGCTTTCAAACTGTTTGTGTTATTCGAACAATTCTATTTATAACAAACCAAAGCCATGTGACCGTTAATGTTACATTTTAAGATACTTTTAAGCAGTATGTATTTGATGCAACATTAATGAGTAATGCTTGCCAAACTATACCATATAGTAATGATTTGAGTCTTACAGATGAATTATCTGTTGTTTGGTTGTTCTTTTCTCCCTGAGAAAATGGTAAGAGGTGGCTTGTAATAACTATGTCGTTATAACATGTTCTTAATTCAGTTAAGAAACAAGAATATGTAAAATACTAGGTGTTTTATTGTACATTTACAATTACTGATGTAGATTTTTGTTACCTTCAATTAAGAATTTTGAGGCAACTGCAAAAACCCCTTTTTATCACTATTTGGGGACAAGGCAAGGAAAGTATTTTAGTGGAAAGGGGTATTGTTGCCTTTCAAATGTAACACTTTATTTTTTAAGGTAACATACATTTGTCATTTGCATGTCTGCAAATTCCGGAGCTACATGTTCCTTTGGACCTAGCTTCTAACACTTTACAATCAGCAATAGGATAGAGTTCTAAGATTTTTTTTCGTTTGCATAATATATTCCCAGCAGAACGTGTGAACCTGTTCTATGGATGAAATACTGTCTTAAATGTGTTTGTAAATATGAATTCTATTTAAAAATTTAAGATAGAATCCTTTAATGTCTGTATGTTTTGCTTTTTCAATGAAGTGAAAAGTTCTAAGTGCTTAAATAGCCTAAGTTCTGTAGAAATAGATAACCTATTTAACTGGAGAGTTATACAAAGATGGTAAATGATTCACCTTTGTCAAAAGTTGTATACCATTACCTGCTTGTTTTATAAACTGTATGTAAATACATTCAGAGCATATGAGCTTAGCAGTTTTGGTGCATCTTTAATTTTTTTTTTTTAATTTTTATTCCAGAGCCAGTGTTTTGGTGCTATGTGAAAGAAGTTCTGAATAAACATGAACTGCAGCGCTTTTACTCTCTGAAGGCTATTACTACAGATATTGGTAGAGGCCGAGCTTGGTTGCGCTGTGCATTAAATGAACATTCCCTGGAAAGATATGTTCATATGCTGCTTGCAGATAAGAGTCGACTCAGGTACTGTGTTTGATATCTTTTTAATGCACGAAATGTATTTACAAAAGATGTACTGAGATTAAAAAAATCAACCAACCAACTAGCAAAAAGCCACAGCTGTAATAATACACCATATTAATTGCTATACTAGTGAAGCCGCTTAATCTCATACTTTCATTGTGTTGATTTTTGAGATTTTGGCAACCATTAAGCTATTCATTTCCGTCCTCTTTTCTAAGTCCCTTCCCTATTCTTTCAACAGTTTTCCTCACTGAGACCTTGACCCCTCATTCCATTAAAACAGCACACAGTTGCAGCCTTGATCTTATTAGTTCATCAATGGTAGTTGCCTGTTGCCTTTTGGAGATGCCAATCCTGTATTGAAAAGCTCCAGTAGTCAAGCAATAGGTAGCTCCTACTGCAGATCACTTGGAAGTGGTTTTGTACCAATTTGTGAACCTTATTACAGGCTGACTGAGAATAACTTACTAAGCACTGTGAAGTCCTAAGGTATTTTGGATGTTGATCACGTCACACTTAACTGAGTCCGACTGTTTTCCTTATACGTCTTCAGCTCCTTTTCTTTTTGAAGAAATATCTTTGGCATATTTTCCTATCTTACCAATAACTTTTGAGCTTGAGCAAGTCCAGTGGATTCAGCAGAAAGGCATTCTTTCCATTTGCATCAATTAGTGGATGTACCGGATCAGATTATTGCCAGAACTGAGCTCGTTAATACCTCCTTTTAATTTTCAGTCTGTTGCAGTCCTCTGTAGCTTTCTTGCAAGACAGATTTTGATATGAAATCAAATAACACATGAAACAACAAAGGAAAAATATCTGAAAATCGTTGTAAGGAAATTAGAGGCTTGGATTGCTGTGTTGCTATTTACTCTCATACTTGTAGTAATACTTACGCAGTGTCAGGATTATGAGCAGTCTTATGTATGAGCATTGTACATGAAAATGCTTATTCCAGAATGTTTATGTTTTAAATGTTATCCAAATTCAAATGGGCTTTACACAATCAGTTTACATTCCCAATTCTTATCTGTTTTGGAATGAATCTGTCAAAATTGTTTAATATAGGCTGAGGGTTTTCTTGCAATGTGTTTTTGTGTTTAGGTAACTGAATGCTGATGGCAAAAATAAAACATCCTGCTACTAAAAAGAACAGGGTTTAGAGCAGCTAAATTCATGTGTTCACAGTGAAATTCATGTTAACATTTTTTTTCTTACATCCGAATTCCTACTTGATTCAACTATTCAAGGTAATTGATGTGGTTTTAGACATTGAGACAGGTCATCTAATTATAAAACAGAATGGTTTGTGTTAGAAGGGACATTTAAAGTCCAGACTGCTGTGGGCAGGGACATCTTTCAGTGTATCAGGTTGCTCAAAATGAAGTGGATCTTTTTGTTTGTATTCATGCATTCTAATATTTTATAAAATGGCTTGGTAATTATGGTCAACTATAGTTATTTAAGAACTTATATATGCAGTATAGCAATAAGTGTAGAGGAATATTGGGACTGCTAATATAGCATGAACCTCCTTGCCCTGAGTGGCTTTTTTCCCATTTAAAAAATGCAGAGCTAAAACTGAAGATAAAATACTATTTAGCATGTCTTTAATAATTGTTTAGAGAGTTCTGTATATTTCAGGGCTTCAGGGAGTTACTGTGACATATAGTTTGATCCATTGCTGTACTTGTAGTAATTTTTCAGAGATTTTTAGTTTTTAGCAGGAAAATACATATTAATATAGGACTGCATATTCTTTTTTTTCTTTTGTTAATTGTAGTGTCTTCTATGAAGACTGGTCTTTTATGATGGACGAAGAACGTTCTAGCATGATCCCTACGATGGCAGCTGGTAAGACTTTCTCTTAAATCCTACTGTTCTTGGAAAACTCTTTCATTTTGGGATGTTATACCTATTTGTGGTTGTGAGGAGCTTCTCTAACACACTGTGCTTATGTGGAGAACGTGTGTTGGATGCATACTCAGTGTGAATAGTCAAGGTGAAATGCCAATTTATGCTATGAATTAATGACCTGTTAAAACACTGAATCTGGCCTTCCTACAGTTCAAAAGTCTTTCACATAAATTCTCTAATTCTTCATCAGTCAAGGCTAACTTTTTTTAAAAACTAGATAAAACAAAATGGGTTATTCCTGAATAGAAAAGAGCAATGACAGACTTTTATAGTAAGACCCAAATTATTGGTAAATACATAGAAGGAGAGTAAGAGTAAGGAATGATAACAGATAATTTACTTTTCCAGAGTTTGGCCAGAGAAGTGATGTGTTATTACTTTTTGCACCTCTTTTCTCAGATACATGGTTACATGCATCGCTCTGTCAGATAGGGTTCACAAGAGTTTTTGTTAATAGAATTTGCAAACCAACAAATATTAAAGGTTGTAGTGAAATGGGTTTAAATAAAAGGTTATACATAAGCAAGTTCACAGTACTTACTGCTTATTTAATGTGCAGCTGAACAGCCATCAAGATAAATTCAGAACTGATTGCACCAGCTTGAATATCATCTGAAAAAGAATGAATGATACATGAAAGAATAAGAATTCATACATGGAGAACTGTGGAAATTTTTCGGGAAAAATGTTTTACATGTCATATCTTTGTTCATCCTTAGATTCTATCTTCATAACTTTTGTATGAAGTGTACAGTGTTTTTTTGGTCTTTTTTCCGCTTTCTTTTATCTGAAGGTCTGAACTCCATTCTTTTTGCAATCAACATTGATAATAAGGATTTAAATGGGCAGAGCAAATGCACAACCACAGTGTTGTTAAAGGAATCAACGCAAAATGTAACCTCAGTATTGAAAGAATCCACTCAGGGTGTTATCAGCCTTTTTAGAGAGAGAACTGCATCATCTGCCATCTCAATTCTAATAAAACCTGATCAAGACACTGACCCGCTTCCTGTTCTCTCAAAGAATGTAAATGCTGGTAAGCATTTTTGCAGTGTTAGTACCATTCAGAAACTTATAAAATATTCAAATGTGTTTAAGTTACTTTTCAAATTAAATTTAATACACTGTTTTGGAACAAAAGCTTAAAAATAAGTGCACTACATATACAAACTAGTTGAGTGTGAAATAAAAAGTATGAATTTTTATAGAAATACTGGTGTGAATGCTGAGTGATAAATATGTATTTTAGCTTTTTTGTATCACTGTGAGAGGGAAGCTAAAACTATCTTACTGGTAAAGTGCTTTGCTTGTGACTTGAATTTAAATTTCTTATTCATAAGATTGTGCCTTGCAGTTTGTGATGTAATGATTTTTCGTTTTTAATATGTTTTTCTTTTGGCACTTTATCAGTCAGAAATACACTGACGTATGTCTGTTGTCATATATCAGATAAAAATTTTAGCTTGTAATCTTCTTCAAGCAGCACCCTTGTTTACAGTCTGAATTCCTGTATGAAGTAGGTAATTACCACAAGTGAAAATTTACTCAGAAGCTCTTTTTACCTTTAAATGTTAGTGTTGCAACCAGTTTGTATGTTACTAGTTATTAACAAAACCCCAAAGTCTTAATCTTTTATTAATTGAAATTAATTAAGGGAAATGTGATATTCATTATACATTTTCAGTTCCAAAAATAGCAAAGGAATATTTAATCATCTTTATTTCCAGAAGTTGAACTGAAAGAATGTTTTGCTTTGTAAAGGTACAAAACTGCAGGAAGATTCTGGGATTTATTTGTTTTTTAGTTAAGAAAGAAGGTTTTGAGTTTAAGCTTTAAATTGTTTTGGTTATGAGAAAAAGGAAAAAAAGCCACGTGTGAATGCTACCTGGTAGGAATAGAAGTTGAGATAAAATCTATTTTTTATTGCCATTTAAAATAGACTTTGTCTCAAAACATGGTTTTCAAAAAAAACTTGTGGTAAAGCTTTTGTTATTTAGCACTTTAAATGAGATTAAAGTAGTAGGTGATACTTGACTTGGGATAACTTTGTTAGTAAAGAACAGGCTTGCAAGGTGAAATGACAGAATGATTGACCATATGCTGCATGTGACTCTACAACATAATGTACATTATGTGTACAGTACACGTGTATACAATATATGTAATATACAACTTAAAATAAAATGTCACTTTTAAAAAATTTAGTTTGTTCAAATGCCATCGTACGTTGAATGTTAGAGCAAGTCAGATGTTTTCATTGAAGTCTGTGTTCTTTGCCGTAATTCTCTGCATCCAGAATGGGTTTAATATCCTCTTACTCTTAGAGGTACATTAATGTGTTTTGTGGATGTAGAAGAACAGCTGGACTTGGGGACTAAACTGTTTTGTTTAATTCATGTGAATTGTCTTGATGAGTAAATTTCTGATATTCTTAGAGTGCTTCAACTTTGCAAGATCACTTAGCCTCATGTGCACATCAGAATCAGTTAGAATAGGTGATAATTTAAAAATAAGTGCTGTCTCAGCATAGGCGTGATGTAATCAGAGAGGATTTCAGTGTATTTCTATACCAAGAGCTAATTAGCTGAGGGAGGGAGCAAGTTTAATTTCTTTTTCTGAAAACTGACTGCTCAAGTTCCAGAATATAGGCAACGAACTAAAATGGTAGGTAAAGATTTAAAAGCTCATGTATATGGAGAGATAATGAAATGCCTTGTAGATCTTAAGTGTTTTTTTCTTTACTAAACTCATTTAGTACATGAATTCTTTCAAGAAAAAAACAAGTGTTTTACACTGTTTCTCTTTTCTGTACTATATAAACATTTATGTTGCTACTAGATTTGAAATGTAAAAAGGATCGAAAAAAGAAGAAGAGAGTGACAAATATTATTTCATTTGATGAAGAGGAAGATGAGCAAAACTTAGGGGATGCCATGAAGACTCCGATTACAGGAGAAAGTTCAGAAGAGAGTGTAGACAGATCTTCAGGTTTTATATTGCCCTCGTCTGAAAGCTCTCTCGGAAGAAATTTTAATGGGAATGAAAGTAACCATTCATGGAAGAGCAATTCAATATTCATGAATGGAGAGTATGAATACCAGAAACTAGATGTGAAGAGCATTGATGATGAAGATGCAGATGAGGATGAGCTATATGGAAAAACGTTAGGAAATAAAGGCACAGAAGGTGAAACTGAAGCTTCTGAAAAGTAAGTAATGCTGCAGGAGCCAGGGGTAAATTTTCTATGCTTCTCCCCTCCCGTCCCTTCCTGCATGGTAAATTTATGTAACTAACTGAACTATAGGTTTTCTCTCTCTTTTTGTATTTTTTTTCCCTTCTCCTCTCTTTAGCGCCCCTCCCCCCCCCTTTTTTTTTTCCTTTTCCATTGTTTCAACCGTTTTGACCACTGTGATGATAGTATTTTGCTTCTAAGTTCCAATGAAAATAAAAATGCCAAGATTTCAGACTGTTCTCCTTGAAGTTCTCAGTTGTTGAAATTGTTGCACGATATAGCCAGGCTATAATTCTGGACTATTTGAAGTTTCCTTATTCTTACTCTAATATCAATGCTATTTTGGCTTTACAGTAAAACCACGTATTTTAAATAGAGTAAGCCTGTTACCATCAGAGTAGATAGTTAAACAATACAGGACAAAACTGAGAGAAAAAGAACAATTTTAGGTGCTAATATTCCCTTTTTATTTCTGATGCAGAAATCCCTGTAGAGAAAAAGAGGCAAGCAACAATTGTCTCATCTGTTTTGGATTGGTCTGATCTTTAGTGTATTTATGTATGTCTGAACCAAGAAATTGGCAGGCATATTGAAACAAAATTTTTCTTGCCATGATATCCCTGAAAGAAATATAAGCATTGTGAACATGAATATTGACTGTATAAATAGGTTGCTTTGTTTGTTTATTTTGAATCTAGGCCTCATGAAATTGGCACATGCAATTCTCAGATATGCAGTTCTACTCCTCTGCAGGTCCTAAATGATAACTCAGATGTTCTATTTCCTGTCAGTGCTGTTGGCTCTTACTCCCAAACAGGTAGGTATTTTAATTTACTGAATTGCAGCGAACTTTATAACAAGCAAACTTTATAAGAAGCTGCAAGTGTGTTTTGAGAATTTGAATTCAAATTAATCTTGACAGATTGGAGAAAGTATCAAATACTGGATGCAGTTCAATAGTAGCTGTTATCTGTTTATATACAGGATAAGAAACGATTGGCTAGGAAATACTTCTTCAGGAAAGGATATGGGAATTGTAGAATGGTTTGAGTTGAAAGGGATCTTCAAAGAGTATCTAGTCCAACCCCCCTGCCACAGGCAGGGACATGGTTCATTAGATCAGGTTGCTCAACCCCCTGACCAACCTGACCTTGAATACTGCCCACAGCTTCTCTGGGCAACCTCTTCTAGTGTCTCATCACCCTCACTGTAAAAAAAATTTCTTCCTTATATCCAATCTAAATCTACCCTCTTTCAGTTTAAATCTTTTTTGTCCTGTCACTGCAGACCACTGTAAAAAGTCTCTCCCCATCTTTTGTATAAGCCTTCTTTGTATTGATAAGCTGCTCTAAGGTCTCCCCAGAGCCTTCTCTTCTCCAGGCTGAACAGTCTTCAGGATTTCTTCAGGAAATCTTCAGTTTCTTCACAGGAGAGGTGCTTCAGCCCTCTGGTCATTTTTGTGGCTCTCCTCTGGACCCATTTGAACAGGTCCATGCCTTTCTTGTACTGTGGATCCCAAAACTAGATACACAGTACTCAAGGCAGGGTCTCAGGAAAGCAAAATAGAGAATGAGAATCACCTCCCTCAACCTGCTTGCTAATTTTTGATCTGCCAGGACCCTCAAGTAGTTTGCTGCAGGGGACCCGTTATAGTGGATCACAAGTTGTTAGTGAATTAGCAGTGCTGTGCTTCTGCAGTAAAAGCGTGCTTCATACGGACATGTATAAATGGAAGCATCATTTGAAAATTTATGCTCAGTTACCTCTGATGTGGTCTCAGCTGCAGTATTGTATGCAGACCACTAATTGAAGAACTGTGGAAAAATTGTATTTCAGTTCTGTAAGTTCAGTGATAAAAACAATGTGAATTGTAAAATAATACTGCCCTCTGCTGTATTTTGAGACATGTACCTCTTAAGAAATGCCAGTGGTTCCAAAAAATAGATACATTTTAGTGTTGTTTTTTTCTTTATGTGCTCATACATTTTCCAATTTATAAAGGAATGAATTTAGAAAACATTATGTAGTTTGTGGCATAGTGTTCTCTTACAGAACACTAACAGAAACTGTTAGAAAAAGTCCATAGATTTATAGGTGTTTGCTGACTGCGACAGATGGAAATCTGGAATACAAGTAAGCATTCCCATTCAGGGAGGGACTGAGTGGAACGGGAACTCACGGTTGAGCTGTGAGAATTAGTGGCCAGTTAGATGTCGCAAGGCATCAGCAGCTAGAGCTAAAGGTTTGTAGCGGAAATCAAAAGTCGGGAGACCAAGGCAAGACTTAGTACTGGAGACAGATGATGAGAGAGGACAACAATAATTGTAATGGGGGCTTAGTTTTAGTTAGGAGATACCAAAGACCCTTGTTTCATCTTGCTTCCTCTCATAACTGCTTTGAAGGAGATGCTCAGTCTACTAGAGATGATCAATAACTGTCCCATTCAGATCCCTTCTTGCTCAATTAATGGATATTTTCAGGTCTCTTCCTGCCCCTCTTTCTTTGTGGGTCCAGCATGCAAGACAGAACGATATGGCATTGGTCTGCTGAGAGGGATCTTCAGCAGTTGTAGGAAACGGCATGCAGTCTGTGCTGTCTGATTTCGTGATTTCAACTTCCCATGCTGTCACTGGGCCCTGCTGAACAGTCCTGAACTGCCAGAGCATGCAGGCTGCCTTCACTGAAACGCTCAGCATGCAACCCAAATGTCAGCCAGTTAGGAAGAGGGATACACGTGGGTACGGTCACCCCCTCCCCAGCTGTAATGAGAGTTTGATGAGATTGAAAGCTGCCTTAGGCAGTTGTTTACTTGACTTTGGAAGTTACACTTTTGCTAGATGAATTAGGAGGGAACGTGTGTTTGCTTTTTCCTTGGGCAGTTCTGCCCAGTAACTGTCAAGCTCATTATTACTGTGACAACATTTTTGCTAAAACATACTTAATGAGCTCTTGTATTTTGGTTTATAGGTCTTAATACAGATAAATAATAAGACATACATATTTGAAATAGATTACAGTATAATCTGTAGTGTTGTGTGTTAAATCAGTGTTTTCAGTTTTAGTCTGTTACAGTGCTTCAGGGATGTGTCAGGGTGTATCATATCTCCATGTACCTAGAGATGAGAGAGCCTGAGTCAAAATTCAGTTGGTTGGAACAAAAATGGAGTACACATTTTAGGAACTGAGCTTCAGTAAACTCTACTGCTTAAAAACGGACTTTCTCCTCCATAGTCATTCTGACAGAACTCTAATTCCCAGTAACTTTTTTCATAGAATTTCTGCTTTTATAATTCTGTGCTATTTTAGCTCATGATTTTTAGGATTCTTTTATGGTAACTTTGTAACCCTTACATAATGAAATGCAGAAAACATCAATAAAATGTGATTTTTGTTTCTTTCCACCTGATCTACCTTAATGACATGCCCAGTAATGTATAAATTTTGATCCTGACAGTTGTGGATCTGTGGAGAGATGCGTATTATCCATGTTTTTTATAAAATATCTCATCTCATCTATTTGATTCCTGATGTTTGATACGTAGGCACAAGAAGCCAGAGAAAAGCTGTGGTGCTCTGTTGGGAATACATAAAGGACTGGTGTCTTTGCAAGGTTTCACGTGCTGGGGACTAACCACAAACTATTTTCCTGCAAATCACACAAAATTTTTAATGGCCATGTGGCGGTTAAACTGGGGCTTGCAAAAATATTAGTATTTTGCAAGTATTCAGTGAGAATTTTCTTCATAGCTTTTGCAATATTTGTTATCAGTGTAAAATGTACATCTAAATTATAATTTAGGAACTGTGCAATGCTAATTTTTTTCTAAACTTTACAAGGACTTTGCAATCCTGCTGGCATTCAGGATGAATGTGCAGAATCCAACCTTGGAGAAAGAGAGTAAAGTGTTTAAAACTTTCAGTAAAGATGAGTGTTTCCAGTTAAAAATGTAACTGCCTTCCTTCTTGTTTTGTTTTTATTTTATTTTATGTTTTAAGTACTGTTAACTGAAGAAAGCTAATGCTTGTGCATTATACTTTAGATCACTTGGAGAATGGAGAGGGGCATGAACATGTTGTTCATGCGGTAGAACTGGTTCCAAGAAGAACTGATCTTCCTTACGGGTATGTATTGAATGCGTTTTTCTTAAAAGAAAAAAATCTTCACTCTGTAGCTGCCAACTTATTACCTAATGCATACTACCTACTAGTACTAGTGCATAGTACCTACTCAGTACTGGAAAACAAACGAATTATTCATCAGGGTACTTTTGCAAATGTTTGGAAAGACAAATGCAAAAGCCTACACTTCCCTTTTTGCATAGTTTTGTTTATTAAACTTTTCCTAATTATCTTGAAGAAATCGTGTAGTCATGTCAAGTAACAGGCAGACTTAGCCTTCTGGCTTTGAAAATAGGTTTTATGTTAGTTTTTATGTTACTTTTTACTGTGTTCTCCGTGGCCTCTTGATTTGTATCTTTTTGTGTGTATTCCTAAATCAGATTCACAACAGATACAATAAAGGATAATTAAGTATAAGTTGATTGAATATGGGTCAATACGATGACAGTTCTAGTTTCTGGAATGCTTTTTTCCTAAGTTTTGAATTTAGGATTTTGTTTTCATTTATTGATGATATTGTACTTTTATGACTAGAGTGGAAGTCAGTCCTCCAGCTCAAGTGAATACTCTAAGCAATATGTTGCCTTCAGCCACTGTGCCAGAATCCATGACAATTAGTAAGTACTTCCTTGATTGATGGAATTAACTTTGAAAGTCCTATAACTGTTCATGCCTATTTTTATTTCAGTATGATCATTTTAGAGAGGCATATAACGCTTAATTTCTGATATACTGGCCGCATTGGAAATGACTGCTTGAAAATGGTTTTTGAATTGGCAGATCCCAGGTTATGGTTCATTGCAACTGGTATGATATTGGCTTATTTTTCCACAGAGAAGCTAATGTCATCCTTATAGTAGGTGTGGCTTGAGTAGTTGAATGAACAGTAATGATTTAATTTGATTAACATCTTTAAATCTCTGCAAGCTCTGAAAACACTAATGGTTGCTTCTGATGTGATCACTTATTTTGCCAGCTTTCATTAACGCCTAGTGTCAACGTGTGTTAGAGCAGATAGACCGTGCATTTTCGCTGGATACTGTTTCAGGCTCTGGCATGGGTCTGCTGACTGACCTTTACAAAGCTGAAAAATCCTTTCTAACAGATTACTTTATGAAGTAGGAAACTAGTTTTGAGGCTTTTAAGTGACATAATTGAAGGTGTAGATGGAGGTGCTGTTAATAATGTGATACTTAAGTCACTCGATATTCTCTGTTCATGTTATTACTACATTATCCTTTCATTCTTACATTTTAATTTTATTTTTCAGGAATAGAATTTTAATGAGAAACTTTCTGATTTTATTGCACTGTATTGATTTTGTTTTGTAGGTGTATTAGGTACCAGCAGGGGCCGCAATTGTTCTCCTTGAGTTGCTCAGTTAGTTCCTATGTGTAGTTAAGACAGCTATAAAATAGAAAGTAAATATTGAGATTTTAAGTTCTTGATACTTAGCAATTTGTAAATGAAGTGAACCACAGGATCAACAGACCATACATGCTATCATTAGTTTACCATTTCAGAGGTTTTGGTGGAAGGAAGGGTGGAAGGATTGTCAAAACAATCTATAAAGCCAGTAGAACGTTTAGTAAATAATCTAATTATCGTTGTAGTCAAAATTCATCTGACTATACATATAAGCTAATACTTTTATAATAGCTGATCCCAGATACATTCAGTAAAAATGCTTTCTCTGCTTTCGTTGTTATTGGTCGTGGATTCTCCATACAGGAAGAATTCGGTGCTATGACAAAGCCAGACACTGAAGCTCTTTCTCTATTGCAATTAGCAGAAGAATTATTAAATGGTGAGGCTTATAGCTTGGTTGCATAGCAACTAATTCTAACACATCAGACAAGAAAAATGGAATGCAGTAGTGCAGCAAGAAAAGCTGTGAGGTCTCCAGTGACTGGATTTTTGTGCTTCTTTTGAAGAAAAAGCCTGAAATTATTATTTTTTATTTTTTAAAAACATACTCTTTTCCTGCTTCCTTTCTAGTTTAGTAGTACAGTACTAACCATTTCTTGTTTCTTTTTAATATGTGGCCTGGAAAATTATGTGAGGAGAAGCTATAATTTAAAATTTATGCCATTTTGAATGATTTTCCTGAATTTGTCCCATGCATTTATAAGGTATAGGTTAGCGGCAGATACATCTCAAAAAAATACTAATACGACTCAAGAGAAATCCTAATCCATAGAGTTAGAGCTTCGCTGTGTATGTTGGCCATAATGTGAGAACTTGCCCTACTTTGCAGATCGTTATGTCTTATAACCAATTTTATAAAGAATTAAGTTTGTCAGAAGTTTTATATTTATGCGCCTATTCCATTATGTCATTTTAAATTTTTAAAAAATTGTATTTATCTTGTCATATTTGAATCACAAACAACTTTGTCTGCTCCAATTATTGTCATTGGAAGATTGTTTTCAACACCAGAAAGCACAAGTCTCCCCCATTTTTGCACTGGAAAATAGAAAGTTCGAAAACTTTAATTTTAGAAGGATGCTACTTGTGTCCTTCTTTACAAGGTTCTTTGATTATCGTGCTATTTTTAGTAAATAATTGGGAACTTGTTTTTTCCAGTATAATTTTCCTCAGTTTTTAAAGTTGGGCTTAACCACAAAAGTTACAAAGGTTGTAGCATTGCACATTATTCCATATTTTTTCATATATTCTTGAGAAAGCCCCTGCTTTTCATGATCACTGAAGAACTTTACTGAATAATCAAACCTACATAATATATTTTTGTCCTGATGGTGTAAGTAAATAAGGTGCATGTTTTTGTACTTTCTCTATCCTCTAAACAACTTCTGACCTGTTCTGTAACTTGGTTACCACCAGTCACTGACAGGTACTAAATTCCTGTGACTTCTCTGAAAGCAGAGAGGGTGTTTAAATTTCATTACTGAGAAAAAAGCTGCAGTTCATCTTATGGGCTATACAGTAAGAAATTCTATACAGTAGAAGGCCAACACTATTGTCTAATTTGTTTCCTACTATAATTTGCCCTATTAATAGGGACATGACAGGATAATATTTACAAGGTTTTGAAGCACTAAATAAAACCTTAATAGCCAGTATTCATGCAGGCAGCTTAGGAAGCACATCTTTAAAGGTCAGACTTCTGATTTAAGATGTAACTAGTCTGCTGGAAGTTTTGTTTGTCACTGAAAATATCTGTGTAAATTTGCACTCAGGAAAATAAAAAAAGCATTCCTGTACGCTGCTCCCAGCCCACCCTGATATTCTATCTGCAGGATTGCAGAGGAGTGCTGCATGACCTTGTGTACACTGAGATGATTTAACTTACAGCTCATTCTCCCTAATAGGTGATTGCAAATCATACTTATCCAATCTTTAGCTAAACAGCAGAAGAGTTGTGAAACTTACGACTTTTCTGGAGGTTGCTGGGAAATTGACAGGTGTTTCTTAAAGCATGGCACATCTTTATATATTTCATGCTCTGAATGTGACCTTGTAAAAGCTTTATAGAAGCCAGATTTTGCTTCTAATATGCAAGTGAATTAAAAATATTTTACAGCAAATATTTGCTTTATTAGTAATTAAGCAGTACAGATTAATTTCAACAACAAAAGATAACTTTTTGTGTTTTAAAANTTCTGTCTGTCTTTCTGTCTTTCTCTAACCCACACAATCAATGAGCCATAAGTCTGCTGAAAAAATTAGGTTATGAGCATACACTGATCTCAGAGGCAAGCATAACACAGAGACAAAAGCTTACAGACTGTGGATGTTCTGGCAGATTTGAAATGAACCTACTGCAGTGTGTGATACTGGATTTACTTTGTTTGCATTCATCTGGCTGTTCTGATCTGCTGCTAAATTTTTTCAAGAAGGATAAGTGAGAG
>VXBO01001564.1:49677-67416 GCA_013400135.1 Rhinoptilus africanus | reverse complement strand
TTTTGAATTTTAGGCCTTGTTTAAATAGGATTTAATTTTTTTTTTTAGTTCTATTCAGTTACTTGCATCAAAAGATCGTGAAATTAAAGTTTCTGATTTTTTTTTCTTGTTACTTTTTATTTATTTAATTACACTTGTGACTGTTTGATTCCTTTGTATTTGCTGCAGATGGAGAAGTTAAAGAAGTATTGATGATAAACTGTGTAGTTCTTGTCTTTGTTTTGAGTAATTGATAGAAAACATGACTCCTTAATACTCATCACTTTGAGAAGAAATAACATAGGTATAGCAATGAAACAGTATTGCTGCTGGGGTAAGCACAGGCTGTACAAGCCTTCTTGGAACCCAAGGCTCTTAGCCCAGACTAGTTGTTTGTATTGATGCTTTCTTCCACATCTCCACTGCAATCTCTAGTTGAACTAAATTAGCAAGAAATACGGAGTATGAAGTGTGTTTGCTTTTGTGGTCCTAAATTAAGCATTGATTTTTGTCCTGTATGTGGTAATGAAATTTGGAGTTTCTGCTTTGTATGGTCAATTCCCTAACTCTTCCAAAAAATGAGGCAAATGGAAATGAAAAGCTTTTTAACATCTTTTATTTCAAGAGGCTTTTTTCTTCTCCTTTTATGCAAACCATGGTCTTAAAAAGAATCTTGCTTTCATGCTCTGTTTATTTATGTGTGTGTTGGAGGGGGGAGTGAGAGAAGATGAGTTTTTAACCCTGTACTCATGCAGAAGATTCTGGGCGGAATAAGGGAAAGAAGATGAAGTGATTAGGCAAGTTAAGGTTACAATTTCAATAGGCTGTTAAAATTAGAAAAAATGGAGACAATTTATAATAGCTTCACTGTTTAGATGTTAATAAATCAGTACACATTTAAACAGACTGAATATGTGTACAGGCAATTATTGTAGAGTAGTCACCCCAGCATAAGTTCAGAGCTAGCGCTACAATAGCTTCTCTGAGTAGCAGCAACTTTGATTTATTCAGTCAGAGAAATAATACCAACTCAGATTGCGCATTATCATATTTTAATGCCATTTGAAATATTTAAAATGCCATTGGCTTGATGCTTTCTTGATGAGGGTTCTGAAGTCAACTTCATAGTTAAATATCTTTATTTTTTTATAGAGTATTACTGTACTGAAAGTTTATTATGGATATTTGTTGCTTGTGTTGTGCACTTATACAAGGCTTGAACACTTTTTGTATTTTTCTATTTTCCTCATCCGTAGAATTATTTTCATGGTTAGGCTGATGGATTGTGGTCCATTTTCACAGTGCTACATATTATTTTTTTTCAGGACCCTTAACAACCCAGCAATTTTCCACTGCCAAAAAAACCTACCAACAAACTGCAAAATAACCCAAACAAAAACCCCTCAAAACCTCCAACCTTTCCAATCTGCTCTTAAAGTGGCAGTATCTTCTCATGACGAAAATAATACCAATAGTGTGTTGAGTTTCATGGTCACTGAGTTTGATATTTTGTAGCTAAACATATTAATTAAATCTCAGCATGTAGAGTTCGGTCGTTTTTTCTGTTTGTTGTTATTCCCTCTCCAAATAAATGCTAGTCAATAGAAGCTATTATAGACCATCTTTTGAAAAGTAGTCCTGAAAATAGTGGAGGCCAGCATATTTTGTCATATATAATCTTTCCATTCCAAGTTTTTCTTCAATTACTGCATAAATTGCAGTAGTTACCTGGTCACTTCAATACCATATAAACTTTGCTCCTGCCAAAAAGAGTATTCCACCTTTTATTCTTCATCCTTAAGGACTAAAAAGGTGTTCTGTTTTGCCCTGATTGCTTTCCGCCACGTGCCTTGTGCCAGCAACAGTATTAAACTCCACAGTAAGATCACTTGGCAACTGTCTGAAAAGTAGCCCAGCAGAAAAAAACCCACCAAAACCCAAACCCAATTTTGAGCTGGATCCGTTGCTGCCAGGATGCTGTATGTGTATAAACACCAGTGCTAGAACAAGGGAGGTGGTAGGAATGATGGGTAAGGAAAGCTGGAATGTTCTTTTTGCTGAGAACACAGCCTTAGCAAGACTGATTAAAGTAGCCATGTAAATACAGCTTTGGTTCTGAATGAGAGTAATATTATTGAGGGAGAAGGCAGAAGTCTCCAAACTTTCTTTTTTTTTAAGTGTATGTTTAGTGTTTAATACCCCCACATTTCACTTTTGACTTTTCTACAAGACTTGGATTTTTTTTTTTTTTGGTAGTGTATAGGGAACTCATATAAAGATGCTAAGTTACTGTCGAAAAATAATTGTTCTTTCTGTGCTGAATTAATGGAGTGCAAAATCCCCCTAATGACCTACTGAAATGTTTCCTGCTAATGTCAATTAGTTCTCAAGCTGTAATGTGGAATGGATAGGAAAATAATCATCTCCTTTCTCCATGGCCAAAGAAGCAGAAATGTTTTAGAAAAAATCTAGCATGAAGAAATTGGATTGGCTGATTTCAGGTGATGTGAGAACCCTGCTGAATCCTGCAAGGGGAATTTATTGGCAGATTACCAATGCCAGACTGGAATTGCGGTGTCTGCACTGACCGATATATTTGATTGACATAGTAAAAACTTTCATGTTTTATCCATTCTGAGTTTGGCAGACTTACTCTGGTCCAGAAGACAATGTTAAGTTTTTTTTTGAACTCTTAGAAATTTCTGTAACTATAGAAAATATTAAGAAAGATATAAGTAAATCAGTGAACTGAATGTAGGGAGGAAAAAAGTTGCCCAATGGCTTTGCTTACTTGAAGAAATTAAGTAATACCAGTTCTGTTATTATGTTTTCAGTAAAAGCACAAAAATTTGCTGACATCTGCTTTGAATACTTGGAGAGCAGAATTGGCTTATTTACTATACATAAACATAGGAGTGTTTCATTTAACTTAGGAGGGATGTTTTAATCTAATTGTGTCCTTGCAGAAGCTCTCACAAAATTATTAACATACTTGAAATTGTTAATGAAATTTAAAAAAAAAAAATCCATTTTAGGACATGTATCCATCCTGATGTTTGCTAGAAGCCATTTAAATCTTTGAAAACAAGTTGTATTTCATGTGTTCATGCAAGATCTGGAAGTTGGAATCTCTTTTAGATTAGATGATTGATATTGTTCTGTAAATTTATAGTACTCAGTACAGATGCACAGCTATAAGGTAAAGCCTTTATACTAGCGGAAGGACTCCAGGTGAGGCAGCGCTTTGAGCCGACACTTTTCTATATGGTATTCAGCTGCTCTGGTATCACTGTTAAACGTACCCTAAAGAAGTCTTTAAAAATTATAAAATTCTGTCATAATTTTTTTTTAAAATATTTTTTCTTGATGTAATGACAAAGTATATTTTTAAGGTATTTATAGGAAATAAAAAGGGTTTTGTGGGAAATTAACAAGATTCAGAAATCCCGTCTTCCTAAAGACAGCACTTAAGACTGAGCTTGAGCAGAAGAGCCGTGAAGCAGCAATGACACTTTCTCTGCTCTGGTCTCACTGTAATAGTTATATTTCTTGTGTCAAAATTTATAGCAAGAAAGACAAGCAACTTGAAGAAGTAACAGCGTATCACATTAATATGCATGTGGTGAAAAGGTGCATTGTCCCATACGTCTGTGATTAAAACAAAACAGCTGCAGCCGCAGGCAAACTTGTAAACATTTGTATTAAAGCCAGATGCAGACTAATTTAATTTGAATTTAATTTTGAAAGATTGCTCAAATTAGTGATGAGATTAAGGGCATTTTTATGTGCTTTGTTGAATAGCAAATGATGTTAGCATCATCTTAAGCGTGCGTGTTGCTAAATTAGTGCCACTATGTACACAACTTTTAGATCTGAAACAAGCAAAAATACACACAAAACCTAACCTATTGTTGTCCCTTCTCTTTAGATGAACTTCGCCAAGCTATCGTGGCCATGATGAATAGAAAGGATGAACTGGAAGAACAGAATAGGTAGTTTTCTTTTCCAAGTCCGGAGGCACTATAATTTAAAAAATCTGTTCTCTAATACAGGATGTCCATTGTGTAAAGCTTTGCATAATCTTTGTGTAGTCTTTTTCATTATGTATTATCTTTCTGTGAATGGTAAGCTTAGTACTTCAATATTCAACTGTTGATACTGAAGAGTAATGTTTGCAGATCAACTTTTTCCTTTGAATTCGAATCACATATAACTCTTTGTATCTTGAGAGCTTTTGCCTTTTGTAGCTTTTTCAAAACCAAAATTTATAGCCCAAATATTCTTAAGATCTCTTAAGGTAGCTTTCCAAATGAATAACAGTTTGCCCTTATACAAATATTCAGAAAGTTTCCTTTTTTCCCTCTTTTGGTGCAGAAGTGATGTAGGAGGGCTAACATTGTTATGCTGAAAGTGGCTGTTATTTGTCTGTGTCTTTATGTTCATTTGGAGCAAAATGATGATCTAAATGTAAAAATGATAAGTCACTTGTTTAAAATGTTATCAAACCTACTTTGATATGCTTAGTCTATTGGAACACATCATTAGATGAACAAATACAAATGTATTCAAGATGCACTGTTTTTATGCTGTAGTAGGAGGGCTATTTTGGTAATTTACATTTTTCTATAAGTATTTTAATTTTTTTTTTTTCCAAAAAGTTGTGACTACCAACTGATCCCATTTTCCTGCCTCCTACCCTCCCTACTCTCATAATCAGAAGTTATTGCCCCATTCAGCTTTGCATTGTTTTTGGTGGAAGGACTGGGATGCTTTGGGTTTTAACCATTGTGCATCATACTGAGCTTTGCTGTCTCATCAAAGATTTTACATGAAGGTCTATGGCTGTGCCCTCAATAGAGGCAAGATCCCTGCCTGTCTCCTGCTCATGGTAGTAGATCGCTTGTAGCAATATGCTTATAGATTATTCCTGAGATGTATAGGTTTGTACTGAAGAATTGAGGCCTGTTTTCTGCCTGGTGGTACAGTAGATACCATAATAGGTTGTGGTTTGGCCATCTTGACAAGATTGTAATAGAAACTTACAACTGTTCTGATTGTGTCCTTTTTCCTTGTAGCTTTTCATATCTTTGTATAATCAAATCAGGTGAATTTATTACATTGAATAATGAAATTTTAGGATGACATTAATAGTATAATTCAGGCAACCTACTCTGTGATTCGTAGAGTGTGGTGTAATTAGTAAGTGGTGTTTGCACTGTTCTAACAGAGGCTGCTGCCTTCTTGCAGGTCTCTGAGAAACCTGCTTGATGGAGAGATGGAGCATTCTGCAGCACTAAGGCAGGAAATGGACAACTGGAGAAGGAAAGTAGCAGAACAGGAAGAGCGACATGCCACGAAAGTCCAAGCCTTGGCACGGTAAGAAGCGCTGAAAATGTCATAAAATGTAACAGCAGTGGAATTCTGTATAGAAGAAAAAAAACGTTTTCAAGTAGTTTAGTTTTCAGTAGAATGTAAGTGATTTAGGACTAAAAATCCCATGGACTTTAGTTGAATTTAAACTGAAGAAAACCCTTGAAAGATTTTCTACCAAATTTAGTGGGCTTATGGTTTTTGGTTTGTTAAGTGTTGACAGTAAATGAGAGTTTAAAATGATAGTTAAACTCCCGTTACAGCTCCAGAGGAAAGAATATTAGTGAGCTGAATTTATGAGAACATCAAGTTTAATTTTCAAAAGTAAGTAGACTAATATTAAGAAAAATAAGCCATGAAAATAGCGACAGTTAGATAATGAGACTAAATACAAAGGAATACATGTATGTGTAAGGTAAATGTAAGAAGACTTTTCTCTCTCCTTGTATCTGTTTTGTCCAGTTCTAGCCCCCCTCACTTTTCCTCTTTTTAAATTCATTTTTATTTTACTTGATAATTTGGGGATTCTTGGTCTAGCTGCCTGCCCACCTGGAACAAATCACAATATCAAGATCCTGGTTTTTGTTTTTTTTTTCCTTCTATTGTATATATGATATTCTTAATGTTGTTGAAGTACCTAGTGCTGTCTGCAAGCAGTATTTTCCAAACCTCAAATCTGATACAACTTTTAAATCTAAGGGGATGATGAGGGGAACAGAAACACTGTGTCATTGTTTATTGTGAACAGATTGATGTTGCTGTCCCAGAATAATGAAGTACTCATACTAGTAGAGTAAATGTCTGCTTTGATGAATGTGTAAAACAGGTTTTTTTTCAAAAATGCACAAGCTAGATTTTTTGGATTCTGTCTCTCAGATCTGGAGCCAGGGTGGGCTTGCTTTGGGGACTGTTTTATTTTAACATTATTCCACAGTATTTCCTCTCGTAGATGCCTTATATAGTTACACACTGAAAGTAGTATGGAGACCCATCTCCTCCCAGCAAGTTCTTATGTCAGTCAGTAGGAAGAGTGATCCTAGTTTCAGTTAAATTGAGTTGGAATATTTATGTATTTAATTACTGATTTCAGTTATATAGAATATGTGTCAGCTTCTGCTGACACAGGTACCCTTCTGTATGTACCATCACTTATGTAAGCAGTAAATAATGGATTATCCATCTTCTTCAGTGACGTTTCCATCCGATCTGTCATCCTTCTATCTGATTGTTTATGCAGGATTTTTTTTCCTCAGGCTGATGTTTTTTTCTTGTCCTGTTGTCAGGTTTTTATGGCTGATCACTTTATCAACCACTGTATCATAAGTAACAGTAGTTGCTGAACAGTATCAACAGTAGCAATTTCTGAAGTGGTGCAACGGCTTTCCTCTAGCTCTGGGAATGTCAGCTGGAACAGGTTGCTCTGGCCCATTTCCCGTCAGGTTTTGAGTATCTCCACAGATGGAGACTCCACAGCCCCTCTGGGCAATGTTGTTGTCAGTGACCCTTCGGCAGTTCTCTTCCTCATTCAGTGCCAATGCTGTTGGCTTTTTATGCTGTGAAGGGTGCATTGCTGGCTTGTGGTCAGCTTGTTGTCCACCAAGACTCCTGTATCCTTCTCCACAGAGCTGTTTTCCAGGCCCCAGCATGTATGGGTGCCTAGGGCTATTCATCCCCAGATGCAGGACCTTGCATTTCCCCTTGTTAAACTTCAAGGGGTTTGTTTGAGTCCAACTCTCCAGCCTGTCCAGGTCCCTTTGCATGGCTGCACAACCGTCCGGTGTATCAGCTGCTCCCCAGTTTTGTATTGTCTATGAACATGCTGAGGGTGCACTCTGTCCCAGCATTCAGGTCACTGATGAAGGTGTTAAACAGCCTTGGCCCAGCAGTGACTTGTCTGCAGCTTGACTTTGTGCTGCAGCTGTGCCAAAAGAAAAGAATTTTAACTCTCCCCTTATATAAATGTGATTTAGCTTAAGAAAGGCTGAAGGCAAATGCTCCTGTAATAGCCTAATTTTCTTCTTACAATTATAAATAAGCTCTGGAGTAACCTGTGATGCCTAAGATATTGGGAATAATTCACATCACATGTATAGTAAACAACAAATCTATCCTAAATGTTAAACAAGATTAGTAATCTGTGCCTTATCACAGAGAGAAATGTTTGTTTTCTGCATGTGCAGGCAGAGTGCCTGGTGTCAGTCATGAAGCACCACAGCTGAGATTCTGTAAGCTTTTTATTGCATAGCAGAACTAGTATCTGAAAATCATAAATATAAAGATTTCTTAAAAAAAAAAAAAGTATTTAGAATGGTACTAATTCTGCTTTTGATGACACATCAAACCGAACTACTCCGAGGGAGGGAGAGGTATGCATAAGTGGGTTTGACGTTCATGTGATGTAGGGCAATTGAGACAATGCAAATACTTCATCATTTAATATTCACGTTTCAGGGTATAGGAATTGTATATTCATATTTCTTTGACTCACTTCCCCCACAGTTTTAGATTTTGCAGTGACATATGGGTGAATCAGATATTTGTCATGCACATACCTTTTTAAAGACTAGATAAGGAGCTTTTATAACAGGATCTAAAGAGATGCTCACTTAGACTAACTTGCTATTTTTAAAAAGTTTATTTAATTCCTCTTATTACTACAGAGACTTTTATTTAATTTCTCTTACTGCTACAGTGACCTGGGTATGTTGTGTTGATTGTTCTTCTAAAAGTCAATTTACCTTGGCACGTGACGAAAACAGTGTTGGGAGCTGCTTAGGAACAAAAAATTCATGTGTCACCAGTTATTTTGGACTTTGGATGCATTTCTTTAATGATTCATTGCAACTTATTTTCTGGCACATAAGAAACTTTGCATATAGTTATTTTGGAATATAGGTTTTTCTTCTAAATTATTTTGTTCACTTTGTATACTGTAGGTCATGCTACTGCAATAGTAAGAGTAGTACAATTTTTTTAATGAATAATATTTTAAACCAGGAATTTGGGCAAGCTGAACAGTTTGAAGAATTTGATACAAAAAAGATATGAAATGCTTTGTAAGTGCTGCATATACAGTAGATGAGGGAGAGGAAACTAAGTTTCAGATATTTTGTAATAGTGAAATTGCACTGTTTACCTTGAAAACAATTGATCATATGACTAGAGTAGCAAAATTTCCTCAATTATAATATTCTGAACATCTTAAGACAAGGAAAATCATTCAGTAACAATCTGACTATTGTAATTGGGTGTACAAATATGCTTCAGATTATGAGAGCTGCTATTTCTGTATATCCCCAAAGCTCTTGTGAAGAATTTGACGTAAATATCTCCCTGAAGGTTTTGAGAACACAAATTTCAGTGACACATCAGTCAGTGTTGAAATGATTACTTTTTGATATCTGCAAAATTGATTTATTTGACTGGTCTCCTAGACTCTCTGAAGCATCTCTTTTTTCCTAGACAAAATGCTAGCTTACTTAGAGAAATCTTTCTGAGTTTCCTAAGTTCTTTTTGAAAAATGGAAAAATTCTTAGGTCATTTCAGTTTCAAGTAGTGGTAATCTCATTCTTCCATGTGAAGTATTTGAATAGCTCTTTCATAACAGTTATGGTATTGTTTGAAAAGGAGCAGTCTGAGTATTCAACCTATTTCTTAGCCTTCCAATAGAATAGATTAAACTCTCTAGCATAATTTTATAAGCTGTTTTTTTGTTGTTTTTATTTTTTTTCCTTGTCAATGAGTCTTTCTGAAATCGCATGGATTATGTCATGCCAGTGGCTTCTTGGCAGTGGTAAAGTTTTTTAATTGAGATTCTTTTTTCTATGTGGAATACTATTACATCCCTTTGCAAGGCAAAGAAATTTATTGAAGTTGACTGTGAAATTGGATAATCTCAGATTGCGTATTCTTCGACTATATTCAGAAATGTTGGAGGAAAGCATTTTACAAAGGACAGGCTTTGTAGCAAGAAAAGCAGATAGAAAGAGAAGGTGATAAAGCACTCTGTAGGGAAATGGGGGATGAGAATTTGACAATACTTTATCTCACACTTTTATGTAACTTCTGTTTACTGTACATTTTGTAACTTCATCTGACTCCTCTTATCTGTGTCTGTATTATTTAAGCCACACTGCTTTTGGATTTGGCGTTTTATATTAATCTGGTTTACAACACTTCCTTCAGAGCCACAGCGCTTCAGTGATGGGTGAAATGATGTGTTGAGCATTTTGAAATGATTGCATCACTATCTTAAGCAGCTTCTTAGAGAGAAGAACAAATATCTCTTGTCCCTGCTTGTGAAAACTAATTTGAGTATTCCTGTATTCAATGATGTTTTCCCTGCTTAGTTAGTCAGTGACATTTCAGTTACAAAACCATTTTATAAGAAGTGAGATACATTATTTTGTAAGATAAACAACTTCCTCATATTTCTTATCCATAAAGCCATTTTTTGCTTTTTCAGATGTGATATCAGTGCTAAGATAGAGCATAATTTATATTTGAGCCCCAGTCTATGTTGTAAAGCTATCGTGAAAATACTTTTCAGTTGATCATGCTTCTGGTGTTTGTCTTTCACAACAAGCAGTTAAGTTTATCACATCATTCCTCATCACAGTTTTTTTTCAGAGCTTGGTTTTATACTATAATCTCATTATATTGTATATAGTTCAACTTCCATTTCTATAACTGATAGTTTCATTTTTCTTATTTTGTTTAGGGTGTATATTATGATAATTAATTGTCATCTTTCACCTCCTAGTAGTAGGATCGCAGGGTAGTTCAGGTTGGAAGGCATCTCTGGAAGTCATCTAACCCAACTTCTGTATATGGATTCTACATATTCTTGCTGTACACTGTTTATTTTAATTCATTCTCAAGTTGAATGTAATATTTTAAATTATTTCTAAAGCACTGAGTTTTTATCAAGACAGACATCTGTTAGATTTTTTAAATTTTTTTTAGTTTTGCAACGCTGAATTTAAAAATAAGACAAGTTTTAGGAATAAGCTCCACAGAAAGCACTTGTTAGTGCCTGGTGTTTGTGGCAGAAACGTAATTACAGTATTCTTCAGGCCTCTATAGTTGAGATACATGAGAAACTACTACTCTTCAAATTCTTGTCTTACCATGCTCATTTTATGGAAGTGCTAGAGGAATTTCTCTATCTTTTTCAAGAATTAGTTATGTGGGTTTTGTTTTTTCTTTTCTTTTTTTTCTTTTTTTTTTTTCTTCCTTTTTCTGTTAAGGTATAGGAAAGTAAGTCCTATAAGGCTTCTTCCTCTGCAACAAAAATCATAACTTAAAGATACATTGTTCTTCAACCTTTTAATGAAATGTTTAGAAGTCAGCTCTTCTAAAACACTTTCTTACTGGTATTCATTTGTATTAACAGCCAGAAATCTTATTTTGACATACATAAGATGCATCTACTTTGACTTGCATGGTAGACTTTAACTGTGCTTGGTGTACGTATACATGCATCAGTAAGCATAACTATTTCTCACAGAAATTTTGTGGATGTTACTGGAAAATAACCAACCTCCATCAACTCCCCTTGTGCCCCTGTAATGATAGTTTTTAAAAGGTGTGCTAGAGCACAAGGAAGGTGGGGGAGATTGTACCTGCAGGGCCTTGGCCCTTCAAGAATACAGCAGAAGTCCCAGCAGGGTGGTTGATCCACTGCTGCATTCCACGCGAATACCATCTCTCTTCCACTGTCATCCATTGATGTGAGAACATGCTGCTTGTTATCCTGTTACGTTCATCCTCTCTGTATCAGAGCCCTTATAGAACAGTTGCTACTTTTCCTGGCATGAATTAACTTGTTGGTAAGGATATGCATATAGCAGTAATATTGCATGCTACCTTTTCATTCATTATATGCAAAAAAAGTCACATATATGTTTCCCAAAATGTGAACTTGTTTTATGTTTTACATATGCGTAGAAGTATTTAACATCCTCAACAATAGGTAGCACTGTTGGGTCAGCTTGACAAGAATTTCTGCAAATCTGACCCTTAAGTCCTATAGGAAAGTTCCTCTTTCTGTAAAATACTTGCTATGGATATCTGATATAATGTCTCTTGAAGTCATTAAAGATTTTTTAGTGAGTGCTGGCTGATTTATTTTTTTAAAACATGCTCTGATAAAAGAGTTATATACATTCTTGTATATCAAGATGGGCCTTCTTTGGAATCTTGATAAACGGTAGTAATGAGAAAAATGTCAAAGAATGAGAAGGAATAAGTTGATAAAGAGGCAGATTAGAAAATTGTGACCGGACTATAGTATCCTACTTTGAATTTCAGTCTTGTATCACAAACCTTAAGTGAATTAAAGTCTTTCTGAAGTTCATCTGTACTGTATCAATTTTACATTGATAGGCACAATAGTAAAAAATGGGGTTTTTTTTTATGCTGTCTCAGTACAGATAGAAGGCACTGAGTCTATTCTCAAATGTAGAAACAAGATGGTGTATGATTATTTCATGAGAATCTTTAAAACTCAATATATCGTAATTGTATACAGTTATTTCCATGCAGATGTATTTACACTTCTGGTGAGAAAGCTTTTGGTCTAGCTATCTGAATATTTTTTTCATTAATAAATTATTTAGAATTGTTTCAATACAGTAGATAGAATTAAACTGTGTTTCTGACTTTTTTCCCCCCCTTAATCTGAATATCAGTGTTCATTTCTGGTGGAAAAACTGACTTGTTCTTTGTAGTCTAGGAAATGAAAAATATAAAATCAACAAGGACCTCGTTAAAATTTGATAGTTGGGTAATCAATAGTTTCTTCTAAATTATTTAGCAACCTCTTACTAACGGACTGAATAAAATTGAGGTTACGTAGTTCAGAAAACTGATTTGGAATCCATAGAAATATGAATATAGTACCAGTCTAGGGTTTTTATATATGAGTATGGTATTGTTCACAACAGCAGTTTCTTTTTGCNAAAGACCATCAAATATATTTGCATGTGTTTCTGAATACTTCTCATTCATAAATAAATTCTCAGAAATAAAATGCCTACCTTTTTGTCTATAAACTGTTTACAGTTTTCTGTAATCTGTAGCATATCAAGGGTTTCATCATTCCTAGAGCTTGTAACACACCTCTGGCATGGTTTTGACCTGTCCGTGTTCTCTCTTCTCTCTAACCAGTTGTGGGTTTCTTGTATGTGATATGTGCTGCATCTGTAGCACCTGGATATTTCTATACTGATGTTGTCTTAAAGAAGAGTAAAAGTTGTCTGAATTCATTCTCTTAGAACACATTTTAGTTATATTTCTTCTGTATAAACACTTCTGTCATACTTGGTTAACTGAATGGGATTAAACAGATAATTGAATTTTCAAACATGCGATATGTCAGTTTTGTTTATAATTCTTTTGGTTAGAATCCTTTTTATTTCCCACCCAAATATAAACTAAGGTGCTTAATGTTGTTAGGTCGAGCTCTGATACTACCAGGTTGGAATACTTACACTTCCCAAAGAAAAATCAGTAGGGCAAAGGCACTGAAATATAACAATCAAAGTGATTACTTTAATTTCTTCTCTTACGGTTTTTATTTAGGAATGATATGTGTAAAATTGTTACCTTGCTGAAGTGCTGTCATTTTCCTACAGTGATAAAGTCTGTTTCTAAAGCTGGATTCTTATTTGCTTGACATTAAATACTTGGACAACTAGGAAAATGATTATCTAATTTTATACTGTCCTTTCTGAATTTCCTTGTCTAGTATCCCATCTTTATTTTTTTAATTGATTGTTGATTTAGGCAGACTGTGTCATTTTTTTTTCCATCAATGTAGTATAAAATTAAACAGTTAATGAAAAGTTTTTGAGTATGAAATAATCTATTTCACTGGTGTATTTATGTGGCCCTGGAAAACTAGTTTTCCTGGTACTCTGCTGTTGATGTGTTATTTAATGTTTTTTTTCATCCTGCTGACTCAACTTAACTAAATCTTATTATTACAGATTGAATATTTGTTTCAATTGAAAGGGGGTTTTCTCTATTTTGAGAAGATAATAATATTTATTTGTTCTGTTCTTTTTATCAACAGAGAAAATGAGGTACTGAAAGTGCAACTTAAGAAGTATGTAGGTGCTGTCCAGATGCTCAGAAGAGAAGGGCAAACAGTGGAAGGTAAGGATAAAATGAAGGGAATAAAAATAATCCATGCAAAGGGTTTGTTTTTCTGTATGCTACCATTGAGACAGAGTTTATTAGAGGCAGAGTAAGCAAATGATGGAAGTGACTCCTGGAATTGTATAAAAACTCAATGAAAGAATAACCATGTGTCTGGTTTAAAGAATCTAAGTTTTTTTCTTTTCCGATTGATCCTGGAATGCATAGATGACCAGACACCCAATCCTGTGCAAACCTTGGTCTGTAACCGACACTTAAGCCACATAGAACAGTCCTAGTGTGGCTGAGGACGTGGTTCACACTTCCACATGCTACCCAGTATGACATCAGACCTCCCTCTATTGGAAGATATCAGCATCTGAGAAGACGGCAACTCTATTTCTATGAGAACTGTCCCTGATGCATCTCTGACTGGGCTATTTGCTGTTTTGCGAACAGCTTTGTGATGCAGATTGATACCAAACAAAAAGAATGTTATGTGATGGCATACTATCAAATTGCTGCTGAGTAGAAACAATCAAGAAGTCTTTGCTTTCCTTGCTGAGTCTTCGTCAAAGCAAATGAAATAATTTATATGAAAGTGAGCTTAGCAAGAGATAATTATAAACCCTATTAATTTCTTCCAACCATAACAGAGTACTGTCTCCCAATAGTGAAAATAACATATTTGATATCTTTTTCTGTTAAGAAAAATACCAATGTAGATTTTTGTACTTATTTTTACAGTGCATTTTCTGGTAGATTAGGTGGTCTTAGCTTTTTCTGGAAAGTTTCTTACTGAAAAAGTATCAGATGAAATTTTAATTTAAAAATAATCTATGAAGTAATGTGATATTGGAACATAAGAACAATTATTTTGAGGAGAGAAAATCCAGTATCTCCAGATTATGCTGTTAATGTTGTTTTGGAGATCAGTATTTGCAGACTGTTTGAAATAGGTTCTGTATTAACACCAGACATTTCACTTTCTCTGCTAAATTGCTCTGATTCTAATGAGCAGATCTTATATCTGAAAGATAGCGAGTTAAGTTATGAATAGTAGTACCTGTTTTTCTTCAGAGATCAGTGGTGGTGAAATTGTCCATGACACTTGAAAAATTGGAGTCTTGATTCTGAATAATTTTCTGGTGGGACCTGTGTTTCCACTGACTGCAGAAGGTGTTTTGAGAGTTGAAGTGTCTTTTCACAAATTGGCATCATGTCTTTTTTTTTTTTTTTAATTGTCAATATTGTGGTCATGTAATTGACTGTATGAATGAGTACTATGTTAATTCTGCTCTTAAGGGCTAGTCACTATACTTATCTGTAGTTTTAAAACTTCATTCATCCTTAAACAGATTTTTGTTAGTGAGAACACATGTTTTTACTTCCGACTTTGCTGGAGTGTAGTGATTCATATTAAGAATTATTCATGAAAACCGTTGCTTAAGCTTCTTATAATAGCAGAAATTATCCTTCATTAGATACTGACAGTTTCCATGATGAGTGTAATTATAGGAAAAGAAAAAAAATATTCCTAGGCTAGCTATATTCTGCCATGTTAAAATTATGCAAATCAGTGAGTGATAAGAATAGAAACTGAGTAGGATGGTCAGATTTTATAGATGAAAAGGGGGGATGGAACAGTACCAACATTTCTAAAAATGAGTATGTGTATGCTTTATGCTCAAAGGATATTTAATCAATCCACAGTATTTTTCTGTAATATTTATCAGTATTGACCAGAATAAATTTCACCTACATGCACTATTTTTAATAATTTTTCTTATATTCTGACTTCACACATTGTATTTTTATAAAATGAATTTTTTTTTCCTACACACCACTGGAGATTTATGTGAAATTTTTAGTATTAGTGGGGCCTCTGACTCAAAAAAGTACTTGAGTATATAAATAATCTGTCAGAACTAATATGTTTAGATACAATTCAAAAAAGGAGAGTGAAACAAAAAGATATTTTTTTCTTTTAGCGGATTTAGAGAAACTATTCCACCCATGGTTTATATTTGTAACTTGCAGTATCTCATCATAGGCGTTCATTATTTTTCAGATGTGAGCCTTCATAATTAAGAATATTTGTATTATTAGAAGGAGGTATTTGTACTTTTCAGTACATATATCATAGTGTAAATTAAGAAAAAGTATTGAATTCCAATTGTGGTATAACTTTGTCTTATGTCATTTTGTTCTTAGTTTACATGCTTAAAAGGATTACAGAGTATATTTACAAGACCTGTTTTCTTGCTGTGTTCTGAGATTGTGACCATTTCGTGAAGAAAATAGGATGAAGAAACAACTCTTGTCATTTTAAGCTAAAATTCTTACTGCTTTCTTATATATTAATTTACACACTAGTATGTTCTTGACTTCTAACTAGCCTTACATGTAGACGGGGCCGTAGAGTTCTGATCTGTTTAAACTCAGAAAACTCCCAGCTGCCCTCTTTTGCTGTAATATTAGGAAATTGTGTTCATCAGGGAGGCATAAACTGTTGCATACAACTAATTTCACTGCCTCCCTATCATAATGAGCTATTTCAACGATGATTAATCTTCTTCCAAATGGTATCAAAACAAAAGTCTTAAATACATCGTAGATTTCAGAATGCTATGTGTTTAGACTTTCTGTGAAACTTTTTTGAAAGAGTCAAAATAAATTGAGCTTCTGCTGTTATTTTTATGGCTATAAATAGAGAAGAATCAGCATTTGCTACAATAATCAGATCAGATGCTATTGAGTATAGCTTTTAAATACTTTCCTAAAATAATAAATGAAACTCAGCATAACACTTTGCCTTGCAGTGGCTTAAAAAAACACTCAGCAAATGTGATTATAAATAAATTGCCCAAGAGTCAGAACTGTGTCAAGTTCAGAATATCATACCAGTTTTCAAAATGAGTTATCACTGCCATAGACTGAGCAGTTTGATACTGGTATTTAAATATTTAATGAGTGAGCATCTTGATTTCTCAGCCATCAGCAGGACTTGGATGTGTACCGGTTTTCAGACGTCTTTATGTATGTATGTGAAAATGCTGATCTTAGAAGTTTCTGACTGAAGAATTTCAAGCAAGATTTACAAGAAATAGCTCTTAAAATAGCTTTCAAAATTCACTAAATATAATAATAAACTTCTGAATGTATATAATCTTCCTCAAAGCAAAAATCAGTTCCCAGGCTCAAGAGTATTTAGTCAGCTGAGTTATGGTGTCTTCTATCTACCTTATAGTAGTTGTATATATAGATTAGATTTTGAAAAGTGGTGAAAGCATTTGTTAAACCCCTCTTTTATTATGGCTTGTTTACTTTGTGCTGTTTTTCTTTCTAGAAATTCAAAAGCTGTGAGGAAAAGTTGATTTGGACTTTGTGTAACTTGGGCAAGAGGAAACTTACTTAGAATAGGCCTTAAAGTGACCATCAAGTACATAAATGATAGCTAGGAATGGGAATGGAGTAAACGGTAGTTTTCATTCAGTGTGGATAAGAAGAGTAATGGACTTAAGTGGCAGGTGAAGGAAGTTTGATTAGCTGTCAAGAAAATCTTTCTGAGAAGAATACTTAAATTTAAATAGATTGTGCAGGGAAGCGTGAAATCTCCATTATTGGAGGTTTCTAGGAATAAATTAGCCAGTTAACTGTCAGGAATGAAATAATTACAGCTGATTCTGCTTCATGCCAAAACATGAAATACTAGATGAAGTATGGAATGTCCATTCCCAGCCATTTTCTGTAATTTCTATGATATCTAAGAAGTCTGTGCAAGTAATATGAAACGATATTTTGGAAGAGAAGCAGAAAAAAGACTTAAAAGATAAGCATAGGCTCAGTTTTCAAAGGCTTTGGGTAGAAATTGCTGTTTACTACCTACATATATTAGGTGCTTTTAGTTTAGATTTTTTTTCTGTTGAGAGTACCTGTCTAAATATTGCTCACAAGAAAGCTCCCTGCAGCGTTTGTATTTTAGTACTTGTAGTAGTGTTTAATATTACATCCTATTTTGATGCTTCTAATAACTCATTTCTTTTAGAGCTATTACTTCTGAACATGTTGTCTTAGATGTTTATGTAATTTAACATTTTAATTTGAGGTATCTCTCTGTTTTAGTTCTGTCAAACATTTGGAGCACTGATGGTGAATTTACTATTCCAGAGCAAAAGCAAGTGGAAAACAATGAGGAACTAGCCAGCTCTTACGAAAGAAAATTGATTGAGGTAAAGTTTGTACTGC
>VXBO01001564.1:2714-49579 GCA_013400135.1 Rhinoptilus africanus | reverse complement strand
CTATTACTGTAAAGGAAAAGTCTGATTTGATCCTTTAAAAAGAAAAAAATTGAAAGATATAATTTTCAGGCTTCTGTCATTAAAATACAGATTTGTTCATTCAACTTCAAAGCATGTTTAAAGCAATTCAGATAATTAAAAATACTTTTCCTAACGAAGGTACACATTTGTACTTTGGTATAAAAATGAGGGTTTTAATAAATAAAAAAGTTTCTTAAGGTTGTAACTGATGGTGGTGAAGTTGGAAGTGTCACACTCAATAGATTTCAGGTATTGTATAAGTCATAGTACTTGTACAATTACAGTATAATTGCAGGCATTGCTGTTTCAGTTGAGCTTTGAAATGCAGACATACTGAAATATGCAGCTTTTTCTGTGCTTTCATACTGTTTTCTGATTGCCAAACTGTGTTTCATTTTTGTATAGCTTACTGAATACTGCAGTATGGAAACAGAAGCTACTATTTCTGTTGATATGACCATGTTAGGAAAAGTTCTTAATGCAAGATTCACTTTTAAGACTAATGTAAAATTCATTAAAAAAAAAAAAAAAGAAAGATTAGGGTTTCATCCTAAATTTAAACACAAATGATTTCCAGAGAAAAGTAATGAAATTTAATATCTAATACCCATATCTCCTATTAAATATTACATGAACATTTTTATAAAAAGTAAAACAATTCTCTCTCTCTTGCCCAAAATACTCTCAAATTGGATACTCACATTAACTGATTAACATGAAGATGACTGAAAATGCAGGTCATGCCTCAAGGAGATTAATACAGTTCTAAAACATTCATACGTGGTTATCCTTTTCTCATAGGACCATGTGAAACTAATTCTCTCCCTAATGCATACATTTGGTTGGGTTCTTCTGACTCCTTTCCTCTGTTCTGTACCTATCAAAAGAATATCATAATTAAGAACACAGGTAAAATCTCTTTCAGCTTTAAAAGCATTCTCCTTAGTTCTACTAAGTTTGTTCTGCATGTTCAGGAATTTGTTGCTAACACTTCAGAGTTTGTAGAAGATGGTGTTAGCAGTAGCACTGATAATGCAGCAGTGGATGTAATCACTGGAACAAACCTTGTTGCAAGTCACATTCAGAAGAGAAAGTCTGCATCTGAGGCTCACTAGTCTGTAAGAACATACTCAAAATAGGATGTAATGCCTGTAACAACACTTACTCTTTTTTCTCTCCACAAATTAAAAATGTGAACTTTTATTTTCAAATGCTAGCCTGTGTTGTGTTCCAAATTGAGGATTAGGATAGAAACCACTCTCGAATGCTGTTCTGGCAGTTCCGTTCAGCTAGAGCTGGGTCTGAAAAATGTTCAGGCTTAAGAAGTTTTAGTAGCTGTTATTTTGTGCCTAGTAGACTGTTTCAACTGCAGGCAAAGATTCCCTTGAATTTTTTGGTAGCTGATCCGGATATTGAAGTCTATAAATCTATAGAAGATCTGAAGATCTATAAATTAGTTGATTTAACCAAGTGGATAAAGAAAAGTTGCAACTAAAAATTCTGAAGTGGTAAAGAAGCTTAAAGAAACTTCTTCCTAAATGGTCTGCTTAAGTGTTAGAGAAATTTTTGTAAAAATTGTGCATATTTTTTTTACATGAGGTATTTCCATAGAAATAGTAATCTATCTCGTTACCACAGTTTCTTCTAAACCCCCAATTCAAAGCTTGTTGGGATATTGATAGGTCTTTGGATACCTCTGACAATTCCCATGTGTTTTCCAACGTCATGTGCTTTGGGACTAGAATGCTATTTTGGTTTAGAAGAGAAAGTAGGTCGATTTATACAACTCTCAAGCCATGAATAATAAAATGTGTTTAAAATCATCATAAGATATGTTATTGGAGAGAACCTGACTTCAGCTTTCTTTGCCATTTCAGCCTTTGATATTTTTGAACTCTATTCAAGAGTAATTGTAGTGGTGGACTTTAACCTACATTTAATGAAAGTTAAATTGTAGGTTATGCTCATGATGTACTAAATTGTATTATGAGAGAGCTCTGTTAAAGACTCAATAAATGACAATTGAATTTTCATTTTCCTGGTGTAGACTATTCCTGTCAGACTAGGGAATGAGGAGACCAGCTCCTCTGCTGGAATAACAGGCTTTTGTACTGAAACTTGTATCACAATATATTAATCCCTTATTGTTCTCCACAAACACTCATTCTTACAGAAATATTGGAGACAAACCAAACAGTTAAAAAAAAAAAAAAGTCCTTTCAAACTCTCGAAGGCTTTCCTTGTAGAAGCCTCTACAAGAAACATTTCTAGGGGTTGGAATTTTTCTACATAAATTAACTAGGAATCGCTCAGTTTTTAAAGTAAAATTCCATGGAAACCTGCAGTTTGCCTTTTAATTAACTTGAAAATACTCTTGTAGCTTTCCATAAAGCTCATAGACTTAACTTTTCATGTGTTAAGTGTACTGTTGTATTTTTATGCCGTACAAATTGATCTCTGAGCATTTGGTATGCGAGGCCGGGAGGCTGTTTTTCTGACATGGAATGTCAGAAATATGCTGATCATGTGAAGTCAGGATGTGAATCACTTTGTTCAAATAAGTACATTCAGTAGAGTAGAGTTGAGAGTTTATTTTTGAATATTAGATAATCTCTGACGTGTCAAAAAGGTTAAGTTTAATGTCTTTTAAATTCCTGAACAATTAGGCAGCTCTTCTGAAAAGCTGAATTGTTTCAAACATTTGAAACAATGTCTACAAAAGGTAATTTTGGATATTAAGCCAAGCTTTCACCATTCTGGAGAGTTTCACTTTGTGTGTTTTCACGCCTTCTGTTCTTCCTTGTAATTCGTCAGGTAATTCGTCATCCAGTTGCATACTGAAGCCTCAAAAGTGTGCTACTGATTATTTTTACTCAAACTGCCTTCTAGATTTTTAACTTTATTCTCCTCAATTTCATTTCAAAGTGCTCAAATGACTTTAAGCTGTATTGAGGTGTTTTTGGTTTTTTTTTTTGAGACAGCAATTGCATAAAAACAACAAATTGTGGCATGTATCACTGTAGTTGGGTAGGTGGCCTTTTAAAACACTCTTAGATGTTTGACCTTTCCATATTTTGGGGTTTTTTTGTAATGGAGTAAGGAAATAGTATAGTATCCTGCAAAAAACATCTGTATGACTTTAAGGTTCTTTGTGCTGCTGTCATTGTTAGTAAACGGAAGTTCAAAAAGATGTTCAGTCTTAAAAAATGTGGGGATATGTTGTCAGTTAATTTTGCTCAGATTTATTTTTTACTAAGAACTCTTCAGTAATGTATTATCAGATAATTAAAATTTCTAAATATTGGAGGATTTTCAAATGTGAGAATATGGCTTTGTTCATGATGTAATACATGAGTTTTGGGTTTTTTGTTACAAAATCCCTTCTCACATAGTAAGCTATCTGATCGGGGAAGGCAGCTTAAATCACTAAAAGCTTTGCCAGAGTGTCTCAGCATCTTTGTAGAATGGTATCTCAGTTTTGCATAACAAGTAGCATTATACTGTAATGAATTTCTTTACTGTGTCCTAAATTAAGATCCTGAAGTGGGGAACTTTGATAATATAGCAATTTTGGTAATGTCTGCATAAAGTGCATTCTTTACAATGAGATGATTATGTAGAAAGGTGGTGACAGCCACAGAGCAACTTAGTTACCTGCTTAAAAAAAAAACCCCACTCTGACTATGAAGGATTTTTTGACTGCTTGTCATTTGTTTTTTCTCATACTTTTCTTCTAAAAATAATTTTGATTTTTCTTGTATTACTTTTGATCCCTAAGTAATTCTACAAACTATTGGTAAACCTAGAACCTTTCACTGTGTTAACAGTATGTGCTCTTACCTGTTAATGACACTCTTAAAACAAGAATAAAAAGAAAACTTTCTTTAAGAAATAAACTCTGAAATATTAAATGATTTAGTTAAAAACTCTGAGCACCATTTCATTGAGCTACGTGACCCATTTTATTGGAAATCAATGAAGTTCAGGTTTTTGTTCTTTGGCAGGATTCTGTCAGGACATGGATTTTTTTTTTTTTTTCTCCTAGATATTAAAATGCCTACCAGTACAATTATTAAATAATAGCACTTATTTGTTCAGATTTTTTTCTCATAGGAAAAAATTGAAAAATAGCCTTTTGTAAAACAAAGAGACAAACAAAATCTTTGGCTCTTGTTAGCATTGAATAAACAGTGCAAGTTTGATCTCTTCTGTTTGTTTATCTTCTGTCAGTGATATTGTTCATGACAGCTACTTGCTGTCATTAGCGTACTTGCATTCAGCGTGAGATCTCATTCAGCAGGCAAATGAGACCAGTGGACAGTGATACTTTTGGAAATAGTTATGTTATCTTCTTATTTAAAGGTCTTACCATGACATGCAGCCTTGCTTTTAAATGTTAGTTCTGTTTGAGGTCAGTATAGAAAACACATCTTAAATGGGTAAATTGGTCATCACTTTTCTGTGGAAGCCCTTCTGTAGCTTTTGTCAGGTAAACTATTACTGAAATACAGTGAGATGTTATTTCATCTGGCCAGGGCACTTTGCCACAAGGGTAGATTTTTTTTTTTTTTCAGTTCTTGTAAGAATTTGTCTTACTTCATAAGAATTGTGAAATATGTTTTTATATATGTGTATATTTATTTTCTCAGTAAGAATTTATTTCCAAATAAAGAAAAGGAAAAGAATTCAGATAAGCAGTTCACTCCCAGGGTGTGCAATGCACATTTAAAGTTACTAAGTGCAATAATACTTGAAGTGGACTGACAAGAACTTTTTTGTGCAACTCTTGAAACAACATATAGTTCTCTGAATGTTGTGTACAGCATCTCTTTCATTGACAGACTAGTCCCGGCTGAGTAACATAAACAGTTTTCTTTTCTGAGGCAAGAATGATGCTCCCATGAATCACCATACACTCAATCAGTGATCCATGTGTTAATGTGCACACTGGTCAGGGTTTTTTAATTTTCTTTACAAACAAACTTATTTCTGAGTCACTGCTGTTCATATTCAGTTAACGGTAAATAACTGTGGTAGGTGTTAAGTTGTCTCTTCTGCAAATTCTACAAGGGAAAAACAGTGGCATTTATGGTGAACCATATCTACTTCTTATTTTACCCACTGTATTTTAACTGTGACAGGTAACTGTTACCAAGGCAAGATTTCAGGAAGAGGTAGTATCTTTTGTTATATCAAATCACATGCTTGGGGAAAACATGGACAAAGTTCTTCCCATTAAAAACATGCTATGGTTTATGTTGCATCTTTGGCAACAAAATCAATTTAAGCAGCCAATATTTTGCTTGAATCCTGCTTCTCTATCACGGGGCACCTACTCCACAGTTGTAATGGAACTGTAGTTTCTGTCTATGGTGCAAACTGTTTGAAAATCTGGTTTGTTTCATTCAGATCACTTTCCTCATCTGATTGACAGTCCTACACATAGTGTAGACAGAAATGAATGAAGAGCAACAGTGTTTTGTGGTCTATGCTGAAGATTTCCTTCACCCTGGACACAGCAAACACCAAGGTGCATCTAAAGGATGGCAACAACTGCTGAAGATGTTATCAAACTATGTTAATCTGTCATGTTTTAAAGGATAAAAAGAAAGTTAGCAGCTTAGGAACCATGAGTTTCTAGCAAGGGCATAAGTGACAGCAAATTTATATCTCTGGAGTAGTGAAACCACAGATTGGTGTGGCTTTAGGCAGCCCTCTCCCAGAAGGGACTACTGGGGACCAAAAGGTGTGGCTGATGGGGTGGGAAGTCTCTTATTGTTGTGGTCCACACATGGTATATGGGGGATAACAATGAGAAAATTGTGATAAGCAAGACAGGAAACATTTCTGTTATGCTTTTGTGGTTCCACAGTCATTAATAAATATGTTGGATCTGTACGCTGTCAAGTCATCTGAGCTCACCAATTGTTTTGGATTAGGTATGGAACCACAATTGCATTTGTGTAGCAAAAATATAAAACTTGTGCCGGTCTATGTTTTTGTTGGATCTGTGCAAGTTACAGGAGGACAGTTAATATCTGGTGTAGTGGAAAGCCTGCTAGGTAAAAATCAGTCTGTCAACGTTTTTTGAAAAAAATTAATTAATCAAAGTGATTTACACTAGATAATGTTTTGTGGTGTGTGAAATTACTTTTTTTTGAGTCCATGGTTTTTAGTATCTGATAATATTCATTTAGTTTCAAGTCTTGTTCTCTTGGAGGCGGGCTATGGAATGTTTATGAGAAGTGGTCTGATAGTCACTGTGTCTCTGTGCTTCATTGCTTATGTCAGATTATCCTTATGAATGCTGGTTGTACATTTGAAATATTTTGTGTTAGCTCATGAAGATAATCTTAGCAAAGGGATAATGAGTTGCAATTCAGAATAGCTATCTCAACAAAGTAGATGAGGGTGAGACCTTCCTCCAGGTGTGAAATGAGAAGCTTAAAGGATCTAGAGAAACATAATAATGTTCAGAGATCTGTTTAGATCTCTGTTGCGTCTTGGGCTTTGGCTTTTGCCATGAGGATACATGGAAGGATGCAGCAGCTAGAGACATGCCAATTTTTATCCCTCTTATTAACACTTATTAAACTCATTATCCTGTGTATCTGATTTTGCTTTTGCTGGTTACTTTCATTTTCTCTGGCCAGGCACAGGTCTTGCCAGAGTAGTGTTTTTCCTGTTCAGTTTGTTAGTGCTCTTTTGTATGTCAGGATTAATCTCAGTAAACACTGGTATTATGGTACACAATTGACAAAGACTGTGAAATATTGCAAACATTACTATGTAGCTCATCTAATGTGCACAGTTCCCAGTGTAGTTTGAGTTGAAAGCTACAGCTCATTTTCTACTTGCTGATTTTGATGAATTGTGACTTGAGCTTACCTTATGCAGCCATAGTAAAAAACCCAAACAAACAAAACCACAAACAAAAAAAAATCCACACCACAAACAAAATTAAAAACCTACACAAAACAACCAAAACCCAGTCCTATTANTATGATTCTATGATTCTATTCCTAAAAGGATCTTTCAGTCTGCCTTGAACCAAATAACTTGCCTGCAGATGGAAATGTCAAGAATACAAAATGGAAGCTTTGAAAAAGAAAGCAATGACTCAGAATTTTATGGCTATATAAATAGATTTGTCTGAACTGTCTACCATTTTGAGTTTTACAGTTTTTCACTTGTAGAAAAATGAAATTCTTAATATTTAATAGGATACTTGCTCTTTTTTTAAGACCTTTGGCTTTATTTTTGTTGGAGAAAAATACAGAAGAATGTTGATTTTCGAAAAAGAGCATCTTCTCATGGGAAAAATACACACGTGCTTCCACTGAGAGCAAATAATGTACCTGCCAACTTGTCATTTTGATTATATATAACAAGTGACTTGCTGTTTTATTCGCTGTTAAATTTTCTTTTTATTATTTAACTTTGCAAGGGACACTTATGAATTTTTGTATTACTTCCAGTGTTTTGAGAGAGCTGTTGAATTTACATATTAATTGAGTCTGCAAGTAGAAAGTTATTTCAAGGACATCCAAATTAGAGGAGAGAAAACAGTCAGTTATTACATCTCATAATTTGGATTTTGCTCTTCTGAGAGAGACAGGCACTGAAATATCGAACATGATTTAAAATATGTAAACCACTGAGTTTTGCATCCATTCATAAATTTGTATATTGCTTTTGGTAACCAGTCAATCCACTATCAGATTTTATTCTGTGCATTTACTACTAGTAGCATATTGCATCTTTTTGTATGTGAAACAGAAGGAAGTTCTGCCTCCCAGCCCAGGCTCTCTGTATTTAACAATGACCTACTAAAATTAACGTGAGTCGTAGGGGCTCACGATATTCTTAAATATTACACCACTCACTTTGAATTGGAATGAATGATTAAGCTAGATGGAAAATAATTTGTCCAGAGTTAATGACATTATATTATTACTAGTACAGTTGGCAATTTTATTTGGTGCATAAATTTTGCAATTTATGAAGCAAAACTGCTTGCTAAGTGGCACCTACTATGTTAGTCATAATGCAGTTCATATGGATTTAGATATCTTTTGTTTTCGCAAAATGAGCTTACTTGATTACTAGCAAGTGTTTGAAGTCGAAGAACAGTTTTTATCATGGCTGATGTTGAATGAACAATTGAGCTGTGAATACATGGTGTCATTAACTGATAACGTGGAAGTCCTACTGTTCTGATTTTATCAGGAGGAGCCAGAGACTAGTGTAATTAGGAGGCTGGGAAGTTAGTTTTTCTAATAGGATTAACTGCAACAGAAATGCTTGACAAGAACAAAAACAAAAGCAGCAAACTAAAGCTGCTTTAGTACACTATAAATAATAATAATTTTAAAAGGGCTTTTGATTGTTGAAACTACAGTAATACCACGTTAAACCTTTGTAGTTCAGAAAATGAGAAGTGAAACTAAATGGTAACTCAGACATGTTCTAAGCTTTTTTGTATTGTGATGTGTTAGATAAAGCATCATATTAATCTAAAACTGCTTACATAATCAGGCAAACAATAAATAATCACTCTGTGAAATCTTTAGCTTTTGTACTTCCTGATAGTCCCATTACAAGGAGTTTGTTGTTAGTTCAATTTCTGTTACTGGGTTTTTAGCTTGTAATTTGCTGAGCAGTTTGGAATAGCTTATAAATTCAGAATTAATGAAAGATATCAGCCTAGACAGATGATGTCTGTGCTTAGTTAAGCTCTTTTTGCATGTATGCCACATTGATGAATTACTGGATTTGAAGGACTCCCTCTAATATAAAAAGAAATTGGAAAAGAATACCTGCAGTTCAACTTGGGTATCATTATATTTATTTTTTAATTTTTAATCAATGATGACAGTTCCTGGCTTGTCAAATTGAAGCTGTTTTTTCTGTTAGCTTTGATTATGTGAAGGATACAGGTTGTCTGGAACAAAGCACTGACTTAAAAGCAAGCACTAAATTAAACAAATTGAATTAAACTGCTTTATCTTGGGAAACTTCCCTGAGAAGAGAGAGAAGGCAAAGTGGTAATCCAAGAAAAGGAAAGTATGGAATTCATTGGTAGTAGTGAAATACCTCTGGAAGGGAAACTATGAACTTTGAAGAGATTTGGCAGTAGTCCAAGTCCCTGTGCTATGGTTGAAGGTAGTGGGTTTGATATTAATCTTATTCAGTTCTGCTTTCATAATGTTACTTCATTGCCTCTACTATTCTCCTAGCTTTTGATGACTGTATGAGGATACATTTCAAGAGTTGCTGTAACCTGAAAAACATGTTTAACAACATAGTTGTGGTGATCTGCTATGCCTGGTAGAGGGGTCAACCAGTCACTGCTTCAGTTTTCATCTAACTACTTCTGTTAAAATTGTAGCTTTTCTTGCTCTGCCCTGGGACTGCTCATCTGGTGTTCCACCTCTGATACTGGCCCTCATCAGTATTCCTTTTCTTTAATACAGGAGTCATGCAGGGAGAATTTACTTGGAAAGTTCTAAAAGTGGGGGTTTCAGAAGAGTCTGTCTTTCCCTGTGAAAATAATTCTACAAACCCTTTTTGGCTCAAGTTTCTTTGCTCTAAGGCTACAAGTGTCATTATCAGTTCAAGAGAACTCCCTTGCCAGGTATATGATGTACTGGTGGGTCATCCATCGTAATCGAAGCTTTTCTTCAATTTTATACTATAATAGTTCTGATAGGAGTAGCTAAAAATCTTGCTCAATGCAAATATTGTTTATTTTAGCCTTGCTCCCTGTTTCTGCTAGTTTCCCTGTCACATTCTCTTGATGATAACACATTACTGCTACTACTCAGACCTTTGCTGTTTGGAAACCCTTGTCCTTTTGGACTTCTTCCCCCTTAAGCTGTAGGCTTGCACTTCTGCATATGAAAAATTCAAAAGCGCAATATCATCTTTAACCTTGATTTGAATTATAGTTTCTTGCTTCTCTTGCCAGGGAACCAACTTAAACATAGTTTCCTCTGTAAATTGGTATACTTTTCATCCTTGTCATTCGTCCAACCCTTTTCACTTTCATAAGCATCCTGCATCAGTTGGTGCTTTCTTGACAGTCTGTGACTCAAAAATGGAGAGCACAGATGTAGCTAGACTTTGTGTCCAAAGAGGCCACGCTCGAAGGTCACACTATTTACCTATGCACAACAACTCGTGCCACCTTGTAACGGTGGTATTTATGCTCCTTCGACCCCTCACAGATTTGCCTAGTATGAGTGGACTCTAGCTCCAATCCTATTAAAACTGCAAATAAGAGTGCAGAATATATTACACATGAATTATTGACAAAGTTCAATGCAGTTCATGCATTTTGCATTATTCCCAGTTCAAAATATTGTGATTAGTTTGTAACTTGAGTGCTGTGTTTATCAAAGAAATAAATGAGAACAGAAGATTATAGGTGTTTTATCAGAATCAGTTGCTGTAGGATCGCCTCTGAGGGGAATAGAATTGGACATAGAGTTGCATTTTGTCCTGTTGAATTCAATATCAAAAGCTACATTTCAAGGCATGAGTCAAAATTATTGTGTCTGTTCTTAATGGTCTGTTCAAACTAATGCATTAGCAATGAGATGCACTACTTGGAGAGTATGGTAAAATAAAAAATATAAATAAAAGTTGATATACATGTCAGGAATTATGTAGTGTGGTTTTTTTCAGTTTCAAACACAATTATCTCTTGGCTTTGTTTTTCAGGTAGCTGAAATGCATGGGGAACTGATTGAATTCAATGAGAGGCTGCACCGTGCTCTGATGGCTAAAGAAGCTCTTGTGTCCCAGATGAGACAAGAACTAATTGACTTGAGAGGGCCGGTAAGTGTTTGTTTATTACTATGTAGACTATCACTCTGGAATAAGATCAAAACCATTACTCATGAAATAAAATGTATATTAGCTTATAAGAAATAGCAGCTAATAACACATCTACCAAGAAGAACTTACTTGGTATTTTTGGTAGTGTTTGATTTTCTTTGAATGCAAACTAGATATATTCAGACAATAAAATTGTTTTCTACCAACTATTGCTTCATTTTGGCTTTTTGTGTTAAGAGAAAAGAATGGGTTGAAATTTGAAAATTAACAGGGAGGAAACAGGAGTCAAGACTGTTACTAATAGCTGTCCGTCTTCTGAGGGAGGCATATTTTGATTGTCTTTGTTCATATGATTGTGTGGTAGTGCTCCTTACTTTTTTGTTTGCACTGGAAGCATTCATACCTGTTTTATCATAACATTTATGTAAGGTGGCTGGTGACAGTTCTGTGTGCATTAGTGAAGCGGGATTTCACCTATAATTTTCAGCTTTTTAGATGGAAACAATCACATTATTATGCTGAGATGACAAACGATAAATCACATGTGTATTATAGCTGTACTTTCTTACTTGGAGATTTTGGGCTTTATGTCCCAGTTCAGAGATTTTGTTTTTAACCATGTATCTCCTTATCCTAATCCAGATATTGATATGATATTTTAGTGTATTAGATACCAATAGAAAACCAATTCCTAAAATTTTTTAAGAAGTGGAAGTGGTACCATATTTTTAAGCGCTAGCTAAATGCTGGTTGTTATTAGTTGCTATTACACAAAACTAAACTGTGAATTGAAAACAGTTCTAAAGATTGTTTGCATTATCCTAAGAAGTGGATACATTTTAATTCTGTATTAGTAAACAAAACTGTGTTGATAGTCTATCTGTTACTTAGTCAACTTTAATTAGAACTTTCAAGGTTGATAAAGTGTGTAGCTGCCAGAAATCATAGGATATGAATATTTGATCCCCCTTTGACTTGTTTGAAAATATCAGCCAAGTTCTTAACCTTTTATTATTAAAATAGTATATGATTTAAAATCTATTATAAAAATAGATTCCATGATTCTTCACTGTCTTCTCTTTTCCTTTTAATACTGATAGTCAATTTTAACGTCTGTAATTTATAAAAGAGTTGTTGACAATGGTCTTTCCAAATTTCTAGTTACTGGATTTCAAAACTTCTGCAACAAACAGAGGAATATTAAAACAAAAAGTATGTGCTTTCAAGGGTATGAGGAAGTACATTGATGTAATGTCTCCATCACTGTGTTTTGCATTACAATGAACAACACTTCAATTACCATTTCAAAATCAGTAACCAATCTTTTTCAACATAGATGTGCAAGCACTGGAACTCATTAATATCATCCTCTTTCTTATTTCCAAAGTCCACACCCTTTTTTTGAGGTTTTTATGCAAAACTTTTACTGAAGTTCATTAAAATAACTGTGTGTATCTGGTGGTAGGATTTGACACTTCAGATACAGGCAAAGAGAAGTTGCAGGTTGTAGGCAAGATAGAACTCCTGTTCTCTGGCACAGGAGCGCTGGCAGCCCAGGCTGTGTTCTGCCACTGGCGGGTGAACTGAACTGTGAACAGACAACAGCTGATGGTGGTCATTGAGAGAGAGGCCCTTCTAACCTCGTTGCTCCAAAAAAGGGCAGCAGAGGTGTTCAGGACTCTGTATATATGCCCTGGATTATGGCCTGGAGCTGTCTTGACTCTGCAGTTTTCCTCTTTTCCTTTCTCTGGCAGGAATGACTTTGGTTTTGCTGAGCCATATCTCTAATTTTGGAAAGGCAAAATTCAGTTTTGTCTCGTATATTGGGAAGTCTTGAGCTGGTCTGTCAAAACATATGGGAAATAGATTTTCTTTAGTCCCGTTTGAAAGTTTATATTGCTGTGCAATAACTATATTGCTTTATAATGAGCAAAATTTAAGATTCTTAGGCAGCAAATATTCTGAAAAACAGAATGCATGCAACAGACATTATAGGGACCGATATTTAACTAATGTAGAAGCTGTCTCTGGAAGTTTGCAACTTTTAGCTGCTTTTCTTCATCAGAACACACTAACTGTTCTGGGCTATGCTTTACATTTTACAGTATTCAAAGGAGAGAAGATATCCTTTTATGTTTAACTAGCTTTAAAATAAGGTAAAAAGCTATTGCTGTTTCAGTTCTAAATGCTCCCTCAGTCTTGTTTTCTCACTACTGCTACTTCTATTGATTCTGCAGGTGTTAGTCCATCATTGCCAGCCTTATCCACTTTTGTAGCTATATAATGTTTTGTAAGAAAACAGATAAAATAAAATGATCCTGTGTCTTTATCTTAATGGAATGTTGGTTGTAAAAGAAAGTGATCTCAAGGTTTTTATATGCTTCATCTCTTCCCATAAGTTGTTTACACACACAATGTACTTTGTTTAAGCATACTTTGCTTATAAAGGCCTAATAATGATGTTTTTTCCTGGCTTTTCTATACCTTTCAAAATTACATGCTTTTACAAACCTCAGTTTGTTTCTTTACAAAACTATAGCAGATTGTATCATGAAGAACTCATGAGGGTGATGTGTTCTTAATCCTGTTGCATGATTGTTTATTTTTCTTTTATTGTTTCTCAGTAATAGCTTTTATTGGCATTTAAAAATTGAATGTTGAATTGTAATTTCCTTATAATATTATGCTTTCTTAATTGAAAGCATAATAACCAGCGTGTGGGAATTATTTCTGTTTTGTAAATGTAGGTCCCTGGAGATTTGAGTCAAACATCTGAAGATCAGAGTTTGTCAGATTTTGAAATGTAAGTTTCATAATACATGTATTTTTCTCTTTGTACTGTCTTTATGGGAAAGAATAATAAGCAAACAGATTCAATAATTTGCTTTTCCCATATTATTTCCAATAATTCTCAGCTGTGGTGTTCCATTGTTAAAAAGTATGGAGAGTTATACAGTCCATGCCCTAGTGTGGTTTTTAATAATGTTGAATGCAAGTTTAGATTTATGAAGATTCTCTCGGAGTGTTCTTTCAGTGCACTAGGTCTTGGTTTCCTAACGAAGCACCAAAAAGTTACTGTTTTCTGTTGCTTTGGGTTTGAGGAATGCTAGATGCTGTTCATAGCATGATGGACTTTCTCATTTTTACAGACTAACTCCTAATCAATCCATACCAATAGTGCTACCAAAAACCCCCCAAACAACCCAGCTGGTCATCCCCAGTCATTCTAGAGTGTTGGGATTTGGAGTTTTGCCTTTATTAGTCAGACTAATGAATCTAGCTTTTTGTGGATGAGGGGGTGAAAATGTTGCTGATGTCTTTGAATCATAGGAAATTGGAGATGAATTATGAGGAGCGGATGGCAATAGCTTCTCCATAATTGTGTGGTGCTCTTCTGTTATTTAACGAACTCAGGTTTTTGTTGTGTTTTGTGGACCAAAATATTGAATTTGTTGAAATGAATAGTTTTTGTTTCATATGTATAATCAAATATTGTCAGATACATACTGTAAAACAAAACAAAACCCCAAAAAACCCACAAAGAGAATTGTTTCATTGCTGTTTTTCAGTTATGTTAATTTTCAGGAACGCTTTCAGATACAGCAGGTATAAAATGTTCAAGCAGAACTACAATTTTTCTGATGTTCCATTTGAAGCCTTAAGTTGCTTTGTTGATCACTTTGATCATTATCCAAATCACTGGAGGTAGTTGCTTTGCAATTCTTATACATAAATGTGATTTCCTATTTGAAGTTTTTCTCTCTCCTCTTCAGATCAAATCGTGCTCTTATTAATGTTTGGATTCCCTCAGTCTTTCTGCGTGGAAAAGCTGCTAATGCATTCCATGTTTATCAGGTAAGTGATACATCTTAACACAGATTCTGTGTAAAAGTTTCTAACTGAAATAGCACATTTTAATAATTTAAAGATCTCATAGTTTCATTAGAGATCAGTTAATGAACAGCAGCAGTAACTTCATATATATCAACCCGTAGAATTCTGTTGATTATCCAAATAGCGTATTTTGAGGGTTGGCTTTTAATAGATTAATACTTTAAAAACATGCTAATAAGAATACTGCATTGCCCGGGGAGTAAAAGAAGTCAATATTAATCAGTAATGCCTTCTTCAAAATGCATGTACATACTCTGCTTCAATTTCAGTGACCAGAAATACTGCTTGGCAGACAGACAGACAGACGTGGCTTACTGTAGTAGCTCACTCAAAACTATTTTAAATGGTGCAACAAGCATTCACTAAGTGTCATTGGACGTGTTCATACTGTGTTCTGCTCAGCCATGTATGAAACTAGGGGTTTGTGCTCTAGCCTGCCTTGTAGTTGAAGCATTGGAATCCTATGCTGTTCCTTGATTCCTGGATTCTCAGGTTCAGAACAATTATACCTTCCATGGATAGAATGGCAGGGCAAACTTTAAATGCTCCTTAAAATGCAGTCCCAAGCTGTTTGTATTTCTTTCTTTGTGGATTATTAGCAGCTGCAAGATTTTTCCACTTTAGTTTCAGCCACGTGTACTTAGCTCTGAACAAGTTTTCTGAAGCTTTTTAACATTCCTCTCACTGTGAATGATGATTTTTGTAGAATTTTGAATCATTTATGAAGTGTTGGCAGATAGTTGAAAAATAGAGGAAAACACCCACCTTTCATCCAGTAAAAGACAATGAAAAATAAGACTTTAGCTAATGGAAGGAAAAGCTAACAATACCAAACAGCTAGTAATTTGTTTAAAAGCATTGAATAATCAATCCAATTCAGGTACACAATGTGTTTGTGGAAACCTAATGTGTTGACAAGTGTGATTATTTTTGTCTTTCTGGCTCTCACATAATACTCCACTCTGCTGTCACTGGCTACACATTCTCAAACCCACACACCAGTCTGCTAATGCAGAAATTCTTAGAAACATCAATATCCCACCCCATGACATCTCTGTTGCTCTAGTGACGTTTCAGTTCTGTGACTGTGAGAGGAGCTCTGGTTTCTCCTGCTTGTTTCCTAGGATGCTCTGTTTTACTCTTTTCATCCTGCTTTGTCATTTTTTAGGTTTCTCTTGTTCCTGTTACCATGCACCATTTGCTTTCCAGCCCATCCACCATTTCCTCACCAGGTTGGCCAGCCACTTGGCAAAGATGATGTTGTCCCACTCTGCCAGGTGGATTTCATCTCTCCCAGCAGCCCTTGATTCTTAGAGACAGTCCCATGATCATAAAAGCCAAATCCGTCCTTTTTAATTATTAAACTAGCTTTTGTATTTTGAGTTTTGTTAGTGTTGTTACTACTAAGACATGAACCAGAAACAATTTATTTGTAGGATTTCTATCTAATATGCCAAATTTATCTCTTTTTTTTTTTAAGTAATAAAGTGTTTTTCATTAAGGTATATTAGAACTTATATACCTTATATATATAAGGTATATAAGGTATATATATACCTTATATATATAAGGTATATAAGGTATATATATACCTTATATATATAAGGTATATAAGGTATATATATACCTTATATATATAAGGTGTGTGTATATATATATATATATATACACACACACCTTATATACCAAGAATTCTTTGAAGGATTTAATTTATTTTTAAGTTTACTTGTAACTTGGTATCAAACTTAGTTACTAGAGAGTTCAGTACTTTTCATGCAGTTTGACAGTACCTGACTATACAAATGGCATCATGAAAGCCTGGAAAGTATGCAGAATTTGTATATACTAGAGATATTCTCCACATTCTTTTTCAATAGGAAAAATATTGAGATAAACTAAGCTTCCCAATTTATAAGAGATTTAGGGCTTTATCAAAAATCTGCTGAAGTGAGTAAAGGGTTGTATGTTGCTCTCAGTTTGCTTTGGTTAAGGGCCTAACTACAGCGAGTTGAACAAAATTTAGGCGTTTGTATTGTGCTTTTGGACCTTATTTCTATTTATCATTGGCATGACATTTTAGAAAATATGTTGTGCTGGGACAGAGTGGGTTTTAATAGACTTCATCCATTACTCATCATCAATGGAAAACAAAGGACTTGTGACTGAAGGCTAAGCCTCTTGAGAAGAGGAAAAAAGGAGACAAAGTATCATTGCAAGATTCTAAAAGATTAAAAATTCTAGATTTACAAAACCACAATTTTGAGAATTTTATTAGGTTCTTTGTCTACAATATATACTCATAATCTTGGGCATCCATAATGTACAAAATTCTGTTTATTGGCATATGTATTTGAAAAATGTAAAAGTTCTTCTGAATATGCTCTATTCATTATCTGTTCACACTAGCAATTTACGGGACATGTAATGTGGAAAGTTAGAAGAATCTGTCTAGAATAGGATGTCTGTGGTCCAAATAGTTGGTCTTTAATTACAGAACAGTACAGAGTATCGTAGAATTTCCCTGGTGAACAGCTGTGTATTTGCTCAACTTTTTGTTTTAATATTTTTAATATTCTTATAATATTTTTAAAAAAGCAAGCAAGATTTAGCTGTGGAAGTGACCTAAAACTTCTGTAATTCTTATTAAACTTTGATCTTGGTACTTGCTCAGATCTTTCCTTATGGAAGAATGCATAAATGGCGTTCCTACCAGGTTTTGGTCTCAGTAACACGAGCATGACTCGGAAGAGTATCTGTCTAGCAAATAAATTTGTTTTCTGCTACTGTGCATGTGAAAAAAATAAATTTTCCTAAATAGACATACATTCTGTAGCATAGCACTATGATGAAGCACTGGAAGTGATTGCCACATCTCTGATCAAATATGTAGTCATGTGCTTGCTGAATATATATTCTGCATTTTATAGCTACCAGGAAAGCATTTATTTATAAAACTTCAGAATAGCCTTAATAACAGCAGTGTGCATTTATCTTGTTAAATCTCTGCCAAAACATGAGCTCCTGATTATGGGGAGTTTGATTCAATGTTGAAATTGTGGAAGTGGATATTTACCAGGCCACCAGTATGTAATGAACAGACAAGGACTGGGAGTGACAATTAGGATAAATGACTGAGCTCATTTCTGAGAGTCCTCTTATTCATGATAAACATTATTTTTGCGGCTTTATCATTTATTTCTCCAATGGCAGAAAATTAAAATGCATGTGTAACTCTTTGTGTCAGCTACATGAGAAATTGCTTGCAGTATATCAATGTAAAGGGAAATAGCAATATTGCAGACTGTTGATATTAATGAGATCGTTATCACCATCTTTTGGAGTTCACATTTCTCTGCAACTTCTTGAGTGACCATAACTTGAGATGTAAGAAGTGACTCTTGTTTGTGCTGGCTAATTCTGAGAAAAAGATGTCAAATGAACTTTGGAGAAAGCTAAAGTGTGACAACTGGAACAGCAAAGTTTGAAACTTTGGGTGTGGGTAAGCATCATTTTTAGATATGCTAAATACTTATGACTATAGTTAAAGCTAATTGGAGATTAGCCTTAACATGTTAAGCCTGCCTGAAAATGAGATCGTATGCATAATATTACTAAGGTAAGATGTTGCTGCCAAATGAAGATATTACAAAAGGGCATGGACCATGACCATTGCTTTTCCAAATACAGTTCGTGTAAAGGTATTTCCAACATGGCTTGATTTCTTCTGCGTTTTCTGTTACTAGAAAGCTAAAGAGATTGTCCTCCTCTCCCCTCCTGTTAGGAGCCACCTTGTTAGCCTTTGCTGATTTGAGATTGTGTATCTCTGGAGCATTTCACTTGATGAATAGAGGAAGACAGAGTGCCAGTGGAGACTTGTTATGTCACATTTATTGTTGATGCACTTTAGAATTGTTGTGTCTCTTCTGTCCCTTTTTGCTGATAAGTGAGTGTTTTCTAGCAGAAAATAAACTATTGCATACATATCATGTGACTTGGGAATGACCAAAAGTGAATGGAAAGAATTGCAGAGCCCCTCAAAGAGTTTGGAAAAGTATGAACCCATCAGTTTGACAGCATCTGTCATCTTTTTTCCTGCATTATAAATGCTTATTAAGAGTATAAGAATTAGGAGAAATAAATCTGCGTAGCTGTGCTGCTTCAAGATCAATACCAATTTTGCATTTGTGCTTCTTAAACCAGGAAAAGAAATGAACAAAATTAATTTGCATATCAGGAGGGCCTGACCTGGACAGGACAAGAATAGACTCCAGCAGGAGTTTTATTATGGTGCTTGCTTTTCTTGAACCTTTTTTTTTTTTAAATTTAATGTAGATTTGTAATGGTGTTTTGAAGGGCGTTTCAAAGCATTTCTTCTTGTGTCATGTTAATATTTCAGTATGTTTCAGATATCGTGTACAAAATCATTACATCTTCCATCCTTAAAAAACCTCAGGTGAATATTTCAGTGAATATAGAAGGAAAAGTTTCCAGCTCCAGCTTACTTGTCACATAGTTTCAAGCATCAAATAGTTTCTTTAATTTCTGTTAAGGATTAAGGATTCTGGAAAACCTCAGAAATAGTTATGGACTCTGAAAGCAAGCAGCATTTTATAATGAATCCTATTAGATGTGGAATTTTTAATCAGACCTCTGTATTTGTAGTTACACTGCACTCTAAAAAAAACCCGACCAACCCTAAAAGGGACAACTAAGACGGTTTGCAGGCATAATGGAGGCTGTTTAAAAACTTGAATATTGCTCAGAGGAAATGCATAAGCTATTTAGAAAAAAATAAGGAGAAACAGGAGAAAGATTGCTAAGCAGCAGAGTAAGGAATGTTATTAGAAGTAAATATATACTATTAAAAAATTAAAGAATAAGTTATCTCCAAAGGAAAATAGAGGAATGTACACATTCTGAAGGAAAAAAGTAGAAATACAACGTGATAGCCCTATTACAACTCCCAAATGCCATAAAATCTAATGGTCTCTTTTGTACATGTCAGGAAGAGGCCACTTGCTAAAGTCAGTGGGACAAATACTCAAGCTGAAGAAGGTGGTCTCAGAACATAAAATAGTAACAGAAAAATGTGTTTTTTAAGATCTCTTTTCACCATGGAGTTGTTATGGGGTGTTCCCATTCTGGATTATTCCTTGTGGAGAATTACCAGGTTGACTGTATGAAATGCTGGTAGAAGATCTTATTGAACAAATAAAGAATAAATTTTCACATGCAGTTCACCAGGAATTCAAGGATGAAATAGCTGAAAACTGACTGATAAATAGCTTCTGGCCTGGGTACCATAAGATTTTAAAAGTAACTAATCTGACGCAATTTTTAAAAGGGTTTAGGGAGGTCTGAAAACCAAGTTGTTAAAAATCATTAGGAAAGGGACAGAAAACCAGAAAACACTATTATGCCATGTATAATCTCTGGTTTATCTGTGTGCAGCTCTCTCCAAAGACATACATGAGAATTTGAAAGAATACGAGTGAAAAATTAAGTTTTTTCATTTGAGGAGTCTATTAGAAATGCTCAGCCTGCAAGAAACGCGACTGAGAGGTGAATGCAATAGCAGTCTTTCAAATCAGGAAACACATGGAGAGATTTTTAACTGTTTCAAAATGCAAATTGGAGCATCCATTGAAACGACTAGCTTGCAGTTCCAAAACAAGTGCTTGACAGTGGTTTTCTCCACAACATATAGTTGAGGTGCAAGACATCTCACCACAGAACTTGTGAATACTGAAAGTTTACATGCGTCTAGAGAATATTGAGCTAGATTTAATCCAAGCACAAAGGCGTGATTTCTTTCTCAGGAAATCCCTGGATAGTAATATTTTGGAAGATAGGCAACTTTTTTTGATAGATACCACTATACCTTTTGTTTGTATTTAAGTGTACTGAATAAAATACATTTCATAATTCACCAAAGAATTTTCTGAACTGTTCAAATCAGTATGCATGAAAAGTAAGCCTTGCAGTAACAGTACAGTGGAGGAAACTTGGAGGATTAACTAAACATGAGTTGCCCTTGTAATACTATGCTAAGAATGGGTAATTTAGTCCTGAAATTGCAATAATAGGTATGATTAGGAAGTATCTTTCCTTCCACTATTGTTTGTCTTTTATGCATGGCATGCTTATTCGAATGTTTTCAGAGGCGCATCCTTTCTCTTTGTAATTGCTCAGCTTTTTTTTTTGTTTCAGGTTTATATTTTGACTACTGTCTTGACATTCATTAGTGCTGACAGATTACCAGTATAATTAATTTTGCACCTGAGTAGAAAGATTAATTAGATGACCAGTTGATGTTCTTTTTATGAATCATCAAATCATAAGGATTATTTAGACATTACCGGATGGAATTATCTGGGCTGTGACAGGAGCTCAGACTAGAATGCCGTAGAAGTATCTTCTAGCAAGAGCATTAGAACAATTACAGTTATCCCCTTTGGGTCCAGAAGATGCTTAAGTGGTTTATTCTTTTACAAAGTTTGTGATGGCTATTAGTAAGTGGTAAACGGATTAGTTATAAGCATTAAAGGACCTAGCCACGTATGAAGAAACAAATATATTTTGTACAAAGTAACAGTTAAGAAAGCATAGTCCTTTAAACAGACAATTTAAACACTAGGTGGCTTTGTAAAATCAGGGTCATGCTGACAAAAGTCTACTCTTCTCTTATAAACATCCTGTCTTCTCTAGTTAGCTAGTCGGTTTCTGATGACTGCTATTTGTGATCTGTGCAGTTTGCCCATTTTTTTGTGTGATTTTTTTTTTGGAGGCAGATGTTAGTCAGTCTACCATTAGAAAATAATTTCTTGTCTAGTATATTTGCAGGGATAAAGACAGAATCCAGATCAGAATCAAAAACAATTTTTGCGTTTACTTTTTACCTCTAGATGGTGATAGTTAGTTGTGGTTTCTTTAGTGCCTCTGAAGCAAGATGATTATTGCAATAATATTATTTTATCATATTTTTCAGCTGTAGAGTATCTTGTTATTTTCTGCGTACATATGAATTCCAGTTCCCTGTGAAGTGTACAGCAAATGCCATTAGTCATGCCTTTTGTTGCTATAATTACCAATGGCTGACACTTAAGATAATGAAACCGAGATTTTATGATTCTTAAAGTGATACCAATATTTAAATGGCTACTTGCAAATCTGCCTTGTTTGCAGAGCAGTAAACATTTTAGATTATACCAAATAAGATTAAAGATAAACATGCTAATCAGATATGACTGTTCCTATTTGCATATGAATAGCCCCCCCAAGATTATTGTAAATAAACATTCTTTTCCTACAGCTTTTTTACCCCTTGTCTCTTTTCAGTTTCATATATTTGACACTGTATTGTTCATTTTTTATGAACTAAATATAAAAAAAATTGAAGATTCAACATAAAACCCCCAGTATTTGTAGTCTTTGTGCAAGTAGATAAAATAGGTTTATTGAGATAAAAGCTTGTTCCCTTTAATTGCTGTTATGTCTCTGTAAGTAGAAAGGCACACAAAAAGCTGCTCATATCACAGCTGAAAAGTTTCATTGTTCTGTTTGTTTTTCATTATGCAGAAATTCTTAAATTAGTTCATTTTCAAAGAGGGAACTTAACTATAAATGTAGTCCTGCAGCTGTGTCAAAATACACCTTGCATTTGTATTCATTTCTCCCACTTTGAAGGTAGCTTCGGAGAATTCAGCTTGAATTTATAGTCTAAACAGAATCCTGTTGTCCTGAAGTAAAGTCAAGAAATGTAACAGGTTCCTTCCTTTTTTGCTATATGCTTCCCCTTGGATTCATACCTTTAACTTCTTCTATATATTTTGAATGTGGTAATAATTTTGATAAAACCTTCCTAAATAGATCGAAATACATCGCTCCTCTCAGGAAAGCATGCTATGAAATAGGAAGAAAAGGTAGTTCCATTCCCCTGGACACAATTATTTTGTAAATTGTAGATTTTGGTGAAAATACTTTTAATTTATCATTCCAGAGTAATTAAGATGTACATTTCAGCAAGTTTGCTGATGATACAAAGCTGGGAGGGGTGGCTGACACCCCAGAAGGCTGTGCCTGCCCNGGAGGATGGGGCCAGGCTCTTTTCAGTGGTGCCCAGGGACAGGACAAGAGGTAACGGGCACAAACTTGAGCACAGGAAGTTCCACCTAAACATGAGGAGGAACTTCTTTCCCTTGAGGGTGGCAGAGCCCTGGCACAGGCTGCCCAGGGAGGTGGTGGAGTCTCCGTCTCTGGAGACATTCAAAACCTACCTGGACGCGTTCCTGTGCCACCTGCTCTAAGGTGGCCCTGTTCTGGCAGGGGGTTGGACTAGATGATCTACAGAGGTTCCCTTTATAATATCCAGAAACCCCTTTTTTATTAGTGAGGGAAAGGAAGTTAGAAATACAGTAATATAGTAGAAATACAATAATGCAGAAATAATGCATTTGAAAGGTAATGTAGCAATTTGGTATTGATTTTTAAATTGATCAGAGAATGAGCCTAGGACTTCCTGTAATGTGACCTTAAAATACTCTTCTGTAGTTACATGTCATATGTTAAGGCATTTTCAGTAGTTGAAAGTAGTGTCACTCTAGGGTGGAGCATGATAATTTGTGACAAACATACACGAAAGTGTATTTGGCAGCTACAGATGTCATTGATTTCCTATTAAAAGGCCATGAATGAAATTGTGGATACATTGAAGGTGATGGGAATAGCCCTAATGACTTTTAAGGCAATTTCAAACCATGCATCTCAAGTTGCTTGATTTGATATTTCAAAATTTTGACTACAAAGATAATTGTTCCCTGTTATTCCTGTGCTCAAGTTGTATGATCTGTATTTGATTTAAATGAGGATAACTATATGTCTTATATGACTAGACTAGAGTAAGTTTATGCAAGCAGTTTTATATTTGAGATTTACTTTGTTTAGTTTCCCTACTGAATTTGCATTAAGTCTCTTGAAATACCTTGGCTTGTGAATAGTATTCCCTGCTGAGATAATAAAGTGTTAAATGTGTACTACATAATGAGCTTTAGCATGCCTTTCATTCTCTATCATACAATTATCAATAAATTCAATATGTCACAGGGCTCCAAATGTTGCATTTTCATTTCTTACTGTCTAAAAGAAATCAATATCTACGTACACAGAAGAACAGGAAGAAATCCTGTAACATTTGTATCTAAGAAATGAGTCTATGTTTTTGCAGTCCTTAAAAATTTCAATTGCAGTGTACTGGATTCCTTAATTAGTTAACTATGGGTTACAGTTTAACAGATAATATTGAACTGCATGATTCACCAAATCACATGTGCAAAGGTAACTGCTTAATTAAATTAGGATTTCCATATTAAAAAACTTGGTTAGAAATAATTTAAGCTTTTCTGTCATCCCCACCCCGCTTCGGGTAGGGAAGCTGAAACATGAGTCTTGAGAACATATAGAAAATTTCAAGCAGTATGGGCAGGGAGAGAGATGAGAGCTGAATAAAGAGTGAAGGGTGAAGAAAGAGTATTTAGAATAGTTTTTACTACATTAAATGAATTTCATTGAAATTATGCAAAGTACTTGCATTTCACATTTCCCTTCATTTTCCTTCAGAGGTGTACTGAATTGTTAAAACAGATGGTCCAGTAGGTGTTTAATTATCTTTATCCTGGCTTTATTTTCAAAGTGAAAAAGAAATCTGAATATTTCTTGTGGATTTATTATAGTGGTTCCATTGTTACACTATCTGAATTCTCGTTACCAAAAGCAGTGGAATTTTTGTTTACATATGCATTTGTAATTCATACAGTACTCTGAATCTCATGTGTTCTTAGATGTGCTAATTTTGGAATTACAGTATTCTTTTTTTGTCATCATCATGAAACATGATAAAGTACACTAGTAATAAAAATAAACTTGTTATTCAATAAAATCCAATATTATGAATATATGAACATTTTCTAAAGTGAAATATAATTTGGCAGAAGTTGCATGGTATCTGCATGATATATTGTATTTTGTTGTGAGACAGAAGCCTCCTATACATTTGAGAAACTAAGTGTCTGTAGAGATAAAAGGACCTCTTAAAAATTAAACCAAAGGAAGGCTGCACAAGCTGCTGTTGTGGGAGAAGGCATTCACCTGACCTTGCTGGACCTCTGAAATACCATGAGTCCTTAGTAAAATTTTGGTTTTTTCGAAGGGCTTGGCAAATCTAGAGGAGAAAGTCCATATTAATGCTTCAGTCATCAGGAAAAGATACAATTCAGTGTTGAAATCGGACACGTCAATATCCAAATTTAATTTTTTCCTAGCATTCACAAAAATACAGTTGTTACTGCCCACTCTTCCTGTGATGGTTGTTGGTGTGGCTTTTTTATGTAAACATTCTCCTAATACTTGCCTTAAAACTTACTAAATTGCTGGTTTTTGTTGGAGAAGCAAGGCAATGCAGTGTCATCAGTGCTATTCCAGCTTAATTTGTGATGAAAATTACTGAGATTATTAACACACATGAGAAATTCAAATGAGCTACAGATTCTACAGAAGGAGCTAAGGAAAAGGTCACTCTAGGTCCTGAGTTTTGATGCTTCATTTATAGTTTCTGACTTGTGCTATTTCAGCATTCTTTTAAACTGTGGGTTCATTTATGTAGAGGAAAGGTTATTCCCTATTAATGAATGAAATCTCAGCTTTCTGTAATAATCACTTCTGCATGAAATTTTCCTAAGGAACATGAATACTTGGCATGCAGTTGGTAATATGCTCATGAAATGATTGAGTGGCAAACAAAAACAGAACCACAAAAACTACAGCTGTGTTAAATTATACTTAATGTCCTATACAAGCAGAAAGAATAAACTGTGTTTATTTTCCAAACAATAAAATTTCTAGTTTAGTTTTCAATGTAATTATTTTTAGAAAGTAAATTAAGTTTCATAGTTTGGATAAAATTGTGTTTTGCAATTCTGAAGCTACGAAGCTAATTTACAAAGTTGAAAAACTGTGTTGAGTGCATAGAAATCAATTTTATAATGGTACTAAATTATTTTTTTTCTTTGGTCACTAGCTAGTAGAATATGCTGGAAACCATGGTAACAAAAAGTGCTACTGTGGTTGCCCCAGAGTCATGTTAAAATGAGCAGGCTGTGTTTGTCTTGATAAATATATTAAAAAGAGAGAAAAAGAGAAGGAGAGGGAAGAAGGGAAAAAACAAGATTAATGACCTGTACAACAGAAACAACAAATAAGTGATCCTGGAACTTCCGGTGCCATTGCATCATGAATATGAAGGTGTTTTGAAGCTATAAAGAGTAAAGGAGATACATTAATTCAATGGTTTGTCTTTAAATTGTTTCTTTCCATGTCTGTATTTTGCAGGTTTATATTAGAATAAAGGATGATGAATGGAATGTTTATCGAAGATATGCAGAGTTCAGAAGCTTGCATCATAAATTACAGAATAAATACCAGCAAGTGAGGACTTTTAACTTTCCACCAAAAAAGGCCATTGGAAACAAGGTACGTAAAAGAACTCATAGTATCAGTAAGAGTTGGGGGAAAAACCTTTCCTATCCACACACACAAAAAAAGAGGTGACTATCATACATATTTTTTATACCTACTGGACATTACCTGTTATTTTTATACAGACTTTGCCTTCATCAGCTGCAGGTTCACTGATAATGCAGTTAATGTATTGATTTTTCCACTCACTGTTCACCAGTTGTCATAAGTTCTTTGAACCAGCTTTTTAAAGGCAGTTGGGCACTGAATTCCTATAATCTGTGTCTTTGTGGCTTAGCCCTCCATTTCTAAAATGAGAATTTCTGCATTTTCCTATCATACAGAGATTTTGCAAAAAATACAGTAAATACTGCAGTATTTATGTAGTAAATATGTAGTATCGTGTAGTTTAATCCTTAATCACGAAAACTTCAAAATGTTCCAGAGTTTAAATGCACGTTTCAATATAGGTAAAAAATCAAGTAAGGATTGAGAAGAGAAGTAATTGAAGTTATTTTTCTTTACAGTGTAGGAATGATCTGAAAAATTTATTTAACTGTCACAAGTAAAATATTTGAGAATTAAATCATGCTTATGACTAAAAAGTCTGTGCTAATCTACTATGTGCTTAAATCAGCATTCCTAATGTTAATCAAATTTATTAGCTTTTATATGACATTTTCTCCTTTTACTTTTTTTTTGCCTCCCTATCGAGTCCTCGTATCAAATATCTCAGAAGCACCAACCATAATGATCAGTGTAGTCATCAAAATAAAGTTGACCTAAAGACTAAAATGCTCAAAGATCTTCATGATATTTTATTTGGCCTAAGACCACATTAATACATGTATCACTAAAATGCCAGAGTCATGCTAATTATATCTGTTGCGTCTTTGTCTTTGATGGAAAAATCATGTGAAGTAATATAAAATTTCAAAAACAACTAGTAAAAATAATGTTTATAAATTCCTTAATGGCATTCAGATGTCAGGGTATGTGGATTGTGATTGTTTAAAGACGGTAACTCTGATCTGACTTCAAATGATTTCCCAAGTGTTCCCTAAAAATGAGTAGGTGAGCTTGGCACATGTGATACGAAATTAGTAGCACTGCATATAATCTGGAATGAGTGGTGGTGATATAAATATGTATGGAATTTATCAATAAAACCTGGAGGCCTTTCTGCTTGGCATAAAGTCCAGAGCTAATGTTCATTTCCTACTATCCTAGTAACCGAAAGTACTTAGGAGAGCTTTTTCTCCATTTTTTTTCATATATTAGAAGATCAGGCATTTTTAATTTCATTTTTAGTGGCTAGTTTTGTAACAGAAACAACGTATTTTCTTCTTTGTTACATAACTAATTCTCCTTTTTTGAAGTGATGAAGTATCAGCCACTTCAATAAATTACAAAAGTCTTCTTTTAAGCTTTTTTTGCTAGTCTCTCATCCTTAATTGCTTTAAATACTAATTGAATTACAAGTTCAGTTGCACAATTGATGCATACAAAATTAGCAGTTGAGCAACTCATTAAAAATTAGCATCGTTCATTCTTTCAGTGCTTTAGCTTTGGGCCAAAATTCTACCTTATTCATGCAGAAACCCACAATTACTTTCTGTCATATCAGATCTCAGAGAAAGTATCTTTTCTTTACAGTAAGAAATGGGTGCCATCCATTGCACTCCTGAAAGGCTCCCCTGATGAGACGTAAGCTAGTTGTATAATTGGAATTGATTCATGATTATACCTACTACCTGCTGTAAATAACCTGCAAGTTGTAATGTGGCACTTTCACATCAGCTTTCAAGAGCCTACCTCAGTTTATCACACAAGAGCATATTTCCACAGCACATCACGTAGGCAAATTTTTATCCTTCTAGTGGTGCTACTTTGTGTACCATGTCATATTATTTATTGCATTTAGGAACATTGCATGCTTTTCTGTGGTATGGTGGATCATGCCTCAGGAACGCTTACCCTATAGATCCAGCAGAAACAGTACCCCCTTGGAAGACATCCCACTGTGTGCCTGACCGAGATGGGTTAATGGCCTTGAGATGGCCCTCCGTTCCATGAGCGAGCAAGTTGAAGTAATTGGAAGGTTTAAAAATTCAGTGTAAAATTTATTAATTCACGGGGGAATGTCTGCCTTGGAATTATGTAGAACTTCCAGTTTAGGATGAGGGATTTGTGCAGGATGGTACACATGGAAATGTTTGGCATTAGAATAGATACTGGCAATACTGCTTTTTCCAATACTTCTTTAACTTTAGTGGCTACCAAAGCATGGTCTCTTTTAAATATACTGTTAGATTTCAATAGAATTATTTTCTCTCTGATATTAGTGACACTGTTTTTTAATTGAATTGCTGCTGTCTTCCCATTTCTACATTAATCAATACAATCTTAAATCAGCGCATAAAGTAGGTAATTTCTGCTAACAAAAGTATCTCTATTCAGTTTACATCAATCTATGGTTTTCATATCCTTTAGAAATCCTCATTGTTAGATGCCCAAGTAACATCTTGGTAAAACAGAGTCCTCCATGTGTAAATGGCTAAAAATGACTATTTTAAAGCTTTTGGAAAATGGTGTTGTGTGCTTTTATATCCTTCAGATCTGTACCTGAATTATGTTATTTATTGCGTATCTTCAATATACTGTGAGGCTAATGAAGGTGATGTGCTTAGTCTAAATGTGGCATTGAAAGAGAGTTCTGCTGTAATTGATACCTCCCTTGATAGCAGCACTAAGTTTGGTGTTCAGTTGTATGTCTGATTGAGGGAACCTCCAAGACCACAAGAGGACATCATGTTCTACAGAATGACCTAGGACCATTATTGCAGAGTCATAAAATACTATCTACTGTTTTGCTATGCAAAATATTGGGAGCTCTGAGGAGGGAACTTTCCTAGAAGAGAGTAATTTAGAAAAAAACCCCAAACACAGAGAATTATTTTCATGCATGATTTTCTTGCTTACTGCAATAGAAATCAGGGAGATCAGATTCAAATGCAAAGTTGCAGAGTTTGACATAGGAAGAATGCAAAAAGAAAGCAGGATTTCAGCTGAATGAGGACTGTAAAAAGTGAGAAAATCAATCTTTATTATTGCATATATATTATCATCAAGTACCAGTGAAATCTGAAAACAAGAACAATTGTAAAACAATAAATTAAAACAATAAATTAAGAAAATAATCTAATATTTATATTATTTCTATTTCTAATTATTATGGTTTTAATGTATTTTTGCCTTGCACTTGTTTTCTTTAAGTTGGGACAATTTATTTTAATAATTCATATTCATGATCTTTCAACAAATTAGGTATGTAGGATTAGAAACTAGCTTTAATGCTTGAGGGAAAATAAATTTAATATACAGAAAGCCAGTTAGTAGAAAATGAACTGAGAAGACGAAACAATACTTGTTTGGACAGTAACCTTTTTTTCAGTTACAGAGACACCTGTATTTGCCTTTGAGGTTGGTAACCTTATTTCAGTGTATCAGTTTAAACATTTGAATGTAGTAACTAGAACTAATGTAAAGCAATGAAAAGAATAATTTGATTTATAAGGATTGGTTTGAATCAAGTCAGAAAAGATAATTTAATTATTGAAGGAAAATAGAACAATAAGACTCCATGTAAGTTTCATAAATACTAGTCCCCATGCTGTATATTTTCTGCTAATGATCTTTCAGTGCTGGTAGCAAATAGTTGTCAAAATCTCTATAAGTAGTCCTTGCAAGAATAAGTGTTCTTCCTTCAGTTTATCAATGTTTTGAGTGAAAACAAAAAATGTATTTATTCTCTTTTGTTATGCGTGTAAGAGGAATGTCATATACTTACCGTATATTGTGCTTCTTTTTTAACCTGAAGTTCATTTTTATGTGACTTACAAATTTGATCTATGTTTTTAATGCTTGAACTGTTTGGTTTTGTAATCTTAAAACACGCTCCCCATCCATCAGCCTGGTTTGTGGTTTGCTAAGTATTTTATATGTAGGTGTATATACCGAGACTTGTAATTTCAAGCTATGGTTTTCTTAACATGAAATAGATTTTTGCCTTTTAGCTACTCTTGAGGTACTCTGGGTCTTTTGAATTCATACTTCCATTATCACAGTTTAAGTCTTTGTGACTATTGCCTTCCTATCAGGTTCCTAATGTCCAAAGGCCTGGTTTGTTTCTAGGTCTAGAGCGTGCTGAGTTATGTGAAGTCATAAAGAGAAGCTTCATTCGATCACAGTACTTGATTGCAAAGGGATCCCTGTATGCTTTTGCATAGAAATACAGCTTTGTTTTTTAATTTGAGACATTACATTTACCTTCTGAATCTTTGTTGGTGCTGTGTTTCTATCTTACTTCTTAAAGTGTTGCTTTCAGACTACTAGGTAAGTAATAATATGTGAATGTTTACTGGAGCTATTATTCTGTATTTACTGGATCTGTTATTCTAATTCTTTTAATATTGCAATGTCCTTAAAATCTCAGTTGCTATTTCTGTATTGAGCAGATTATAACGCTTAAAAGAATGGATTTTAGTAACTGAGTAAACATCTAATTAAGTATCATCTTGCAAGGGTATTGTCCCAATAGAGGACATATCAAAATAGAAATGTTTCTTTGCTTCCACTGAAGATGGGAATTCAGGATAGTCTGTGTAGAAATTGAATAAAGTAGCTTTCCACTGAGTGCTGACTTGACTGCATGATATCCCTTGCTTTCCTTTAAAACACTGGATACCCCATATAGAAAGAATACACAGCACTTTAATGAGATTAGAAGAGGGTGACTTTGCCATGACTCCTCAAGTTCATAAAAAGAACAATACAGAAATTTGAAATAAGTTTTCTGTCTAGGAGAAAATGTTGAAAGCATCATCATTCATCACTTTTAGCCCATGCAACTGAAGTTTGTGAGCTGTTTCTCTAGCCATAGCTTGTTTCATAAAGTTCAATAAAGCAAACGTGTCCCTCTCACCTATCAGTGACTAGGCTAAATTGTAGATTTTGTGTATATAATTATTTTTAAAGTTTGTAAATATTTTGTATATCTATCTTTAAAATATGTTTTTATATACATAAAAACATGTTACACATATGACAACATCAAAGACAGCATTTGGGATATGCATGAAGTTGGCTTCTGGGATGTATCTGGTAATTCTGCAAGTTCTATTCACTGGGGACTATATCTTTCTCCCATTTATGTCAGTGGGAGTCCTGCCTTTGTGCTAACAGTGCAGATTTCTTCCATTATTTTTTTTCCCTGCAGCATAGCTGCTTTTTTATCAGTGTTTGGTCTGTTTGCCTGTTGCTGAAGATAATGAAGAGTTTTAAGACAGTCTGCAGGATAACTATTAAAAAGTATGAAAGTATGAAAGGTAAAGATGTTTTGCAAATAAAAAACCCCAGACTATACTTTGTATCTTTTGCTTATAGCGTTTTTTGTTTTTTAGAAGTTTATCAAGTAAAGAGTTGTCTGTCTTTGTGTGTGTATATGTATGTATGTGAAGTTATTTGAAGCCATTCAAATTAGAGTTTGAATTTTAATATTTTTGATCTTAAAGGTTTCACATTATGCCATTGATGTGTAAGTGTAACCACTGTTATGTATTTCTTTACTGTAAAAAGTTGATCTGCCATTTTAGGCCTGTATTCAGAGACAAGTAGCCTTTTAAAGCTACTTCTTAGCGTAGATGATGGTGGTACTAAACTGCCCTTGGAAAGGGATAAGAGATGGAGCATGAGAGGAATAAGGTTGAGTTTTGCAGGAGGAAGCAGGGGAAAGGGCTGCAAGGCTTTTCATCATGGATATCTCAAGGAAGCGATACTGTCCTGTGTTATGTTCCGGAGTTCCCGGTTGAGTGGTAACCTGGCCTTGAGGTTCCCCTGAGGGGAACCTTTCTGGGCTAGGGACAGAGGTTGCCAGACCAGTGCTTCCATGAAGATTCCTCTTCTTCCTCTTTTTCAGTTCTTTTCTACTATCTCTGTGGCACGAAGTGCTCATATATCTGCAGGGATCTAAGATACAGTTCTGGTGTTTAAGATTTTTTAACTTTTGTGGAAGTATTTTTCTGTGTGAAGGAGAGGGTGTCTGCTACGAGGCTGGGCCGAGGAGAGAGATTAATGATTTGATGAGATAGCTGTTTGAGGAAAAAACCTACTTACTTTGCTAGTAATTTTCAGAGACCATGATGGTACATAATTTTTTCTTAAGGTTATTCACATAAATTCAATAGGGCTGTTCTGCCCCTTCAAGAAAAGGCCTGTGTGTTTGCCATTATCAATCACATTTATGTGGCACAGAATGTGAATTCAGAATTTGGTGTTTGTTGTCCTATGCCCACTACATTATGCAGTACATTACCTCATTTTTATACATACGTTAACATGATATGTATTTGGTTATTGTGATCCAGTGAAAGTGTGAGATACTGTTGACTGACAGATGAACATTCAGAAGGGACAGAAACAAGGAATGAAACTCCTTGCATCTGTCAGATCTGGAGAAAGGCCCCTGTTCATACTTTTTCCAACTTCATTACTATTCCAATAAATATCCTAGACCATAACTTTAATAAAAACCACTACCAGTAATTCTAGACTGACACGGAAAATCATGTTCATGGTTTAAAGAAATCAGTTCACAAGTTGCATTCATATGTCCAATGTACATTTTATTGCCATGATAGCAAATGTGATTGTAATAGTTAATGTAGTGACAGCATTTGAAATACGTATTTTAAAACAGGAAGTGTAACAATTCCTGTTTAACTAATACATAGACAGTAACAGAAAAATGTGGAATGTTTGAAAGAGGATGATCCATGAAGATTCTTAGGGAAGGAAGTAATTTCATTTTAGGCTTGGGTGTTTTTGTGTCCTGATTCAGCAAAGCACTTCAGGACATCCTAAAACTTAAGTATGTGTTTGGCTGCGTTGAAGTCAGAAGTACAAATATATGTGCTTTAGTACTTTATGAGGTTTAGTAGCTCATAGAAAGTATCCTTTATCAGATTAGTTTGTCAAAGTCGTATTGTCATAGGGAGCTGTGACATAGAAAGCAAAAGTTCTAGCTAATGCCATTGGGGCAGTGGACTAAATAATATTTCTTAGGATTAAAGCTTTGATGTCCGATGTCTTCAAGTAGAATTAGTAGAAAATGATGACTCTCTGCTGTTTCAGAATTGGAATACATTTAGTAAAGAAGAAAAGCTTTGGAAATATAAATCCTTAAGTTATACATTAAAAATTTGAAGTTAAGGATTGCTTTCATTAATGCTTACTTAATTTGATTTTTGGATGATGTAATATAGATGCTTAATTTCTGTATTATTCTTGATTTTCAAAGTAAGATTTTAATTTTCAACCCTCTTAGTGGACTTAACTAGTATATTGAATTATTTTCATATACTGTTTTTCCTTGTGGGTTTTTGGAAAAACTGTAGTTAATATAAATTTGACAGACATGCCTGTGCTGTAGTGTGGTTGCAGAGAAAAGAAAGGGATCTATTTGCATGATGTTCGAATCGGGAAGGGAACTCAAATTTCTCTTATAGGTATAGCCACATGCGTTAATTCTGTAACACTGGGGGTTTTTATGGCATTCTAAAACCATAAAAGAAACTGTGACCTCTCAGTTTGCCATGTTACTTCATAATTGGAGAGTTCAATTCTTAAAGAAGTATGAGCTTTAAATAGTCATTGAGATTAAATTAATACAGTCTAGTTTTCAAATAGGTAACTTAATTAAAGTACCATAAAGAGAGAAATAAAAATAATTTCCTGCTTGGCATAATATATGAAGATTTCTAATCACAGCACACCTCTTTTCTGTCACTGTCACCTGCACACTAAAGGGGACTACAGAGTATTTCAGATTTTGAATCCAGATCCCCTCTGGGTTTTCTGCTGGAAAAGACCACAGGGATATTTTATGTATACGGCACTTAGAAAAGAGCATTCACTTCTTCCTCATTTCCATTTTTCTGTCATATCACTATCTAAGAGAAGAGAAATAAGTCAGTAGGAAATGGTTGGGTTTTATATGACAAATACTTTATAGCAAATGCTACATCTTCAAGTTCTGTAGTATGAAATGTCTGGGTTATGTGAAACTCATCATGAAGGTTAAAGCTGACACAGTGCAGAGTAGTGTATTTCAATTTTGGTATAATTTAACAGGTAAACAGTTTGCCAACTTGTACTTCTCCATCTCTTTCAGAATGTTTCACTGAATTTATATGTTCATTACAGTGCTCAAGTGTAACATTTCATGAAAATGGTGAATTGAGTCTTTTTCTTTTCAAGTTACAAAATTACTTATTAATCACTGTTGAAGTTTGGGAAGAAGAAACACAGACTATTTAGGATCTACAAAACAAAATTTTGCCTGTTAAGAGGTGTTTTTATTTTTGCTGTCTTGTAATCCTATAGTTGAGAAGTGATTTATTCTAACAAATTCTTGACAGTAGAGCCCATAGAAACAGTTCAGATGGTGTTGCTTTACATCATGACATTATGGGGGAAAAAAAAGAAAGTAATGTAATTTACATGCTGCTTGGACACCTGCTAGATAAAAATATTGCAGTTTTATAACAACTCATGCGTCATTTAGGTATTCTAGTAGCCTCCTGGTATAAAATGAAAATATAAAAATAACTTTCTAAATTTATTTCTTATTGTGATAGTGATGCTAAATTACAAAGTTACTTGGATTAATAAGTTTCTTTTCAGAGAGACCTCAGCAGGGACTCCTCATTACAGAAATAAAACTAAAAGCTCCTTTCTCTGAATTTGAAATTTTACCCATGTTTTTCTGTCTTTCTGTACCTGTATGCTTTATAAATATCATCAAATTCTAATCTTACTTGCTCTACAGCTATTTGGGCAATTGCTAGTACTAAAAATATTTAATGCTAATTTTTTTTAAAAGTGGAGAAAACTAAATATTGGATACTTCATATTGTGTGAAATGCTGGAGACACTTCCTGCATGAAAAATCTGGTTTTCCTCATTGTACCATGGAAAATATCTTTACAAGAAGGCACTATGAATAACAGGCACTTGCTATCAATATTCCTTTCATTCAGTTTTTGTTTTAGAAAACAGAATTGTCCTATCAGAGTGTATCTAAAAAAAAATTCTATTGAAGGAGCATCTAGCCTTTTGAATGCAAGTTAAGTTCAAAGACCGTCTTGTATCCAGCTAGTGCTTGGCAGTTGGGATGGTAAACTGCTGTATTAATGAATTTGTTTATTTATTTATTTTCAAAATCATGCTTTTACTTGCTAGAGTTAAAGCATTTCACATAAATGTGTTTGGGTACCGTTATCCCACAGGTGTAGACAGTAGCCAGAAGCTAGCAGCCTTCTCGCAGATCTCCTTCAGATGTCTTAGATGCTGCTGGGTACCAGCAGACTGAGCAAGGCGGCTGTAATCTCAGCCACCTCTATCGGGGGAGATTCGCCAAGGGGGTGTTATCTGGGCTGTTGTGGGGCTCCCTGTAACCGTCCTCTTTCAGCAGTTCTGTGGCAGGCTTTGCCTATCCGTATTTTCTTACCATCCAGCAAGAGAGAAGTGGCCTAAGTTCTACTTGAAGAGTTATACTGGGAAGGGAAAATATTTACTGAAATGTGGTAGAGAAACAATTGTTAGTAAGTTTTGTGGTGAATTTTGAAAGCAATTTCTTTCACTTGCTGGGAGGGTAGAAGAGAAGTTGTAGATTTTCATTGACCCGTTTGTGGGTTTGGCTCTTTGGTGTTTTTTTGTTTGGTTGTTTTAAAAATTATTTTATTATTTATTTTTAAGGGAAGGCATCACTGTAAGCTTTTATATATAAGCTTGTACACTGTAAGCACTGTATGTACCATGTTTCTAAAGGGGTTTGGGGTTGTTTTTTTGTTGTTGTTTAAATTTAGAGTCTGTCTTTATTGGTCTTCAGGGCATTTTCAAACCTGATCAAAGAAAGAAATTAAGAAAGAAAACTGCAGTGTTGGGGAGGAAGCGCTGAACTGAGACACATTTTAACTAATATCGTTGATACTTAATTGCTGTAATATAGGTTAGTGAAAAAAATGAATCTCAATTTCATGAACTGTTGTCGTAGTTTCCAGAATCTCCTCACTAAAAATAAAGAGTAGACTGATAATACTTGGTCTGAGGCAAAAACAGAAATAGAATTTTCCTGTTCAATAGCTGAGGAAAAGAATAAGCCCTATGGGCCTTGCTACAGGCTGCAGTTTCCTAGTGATGCATTTTAATGAACAGTTGATTCCTGACCAGTTGACAAATTGACACACAGTTGGCATTTATGTCTTTAAATAACAAAATATTTAGAAGACGCTGGATTTTGTTAGCATAACATTACCAATTGATTTCTTATTTCTAACAGTGGCATTAGACACGATACTAAAAAGAGATCATTTTTAGTTTTATTCTCAAGCTTTCTTTTTTTCTGTTGATATATTTGTTCATGTTTAACACATTTTCTCAAAGAGGGTTTTGAGAAAGTTTAGCCTTTTGGATGGATGATATTGCTAGCTTGAAAATGCCACGTGTCTTAAGAAATATACCTGGTTCCAGGATTCTATAAATGTCTGAGCCAATTCAGAGAGGTACAAAACATAGTTTGACTGAGATTTATTACACTGCAGAAGAATTTAACAAAATGGGATTGTCTGTTGTTTTGATAGGGCCTGGGGACTGCACACTTTCATGTGTCTGTTAACATACAGTGTACTCTGGACTTGTATTCTGAGAAAGCGCAGACAAAACCTTAGTATGACTATAAATCTTAGTAGCTATTGTGCCGCGATATATAAACTACCCTCTTACTCAAAATAAAAGGTAAGGCTTTTTTTCAAAAATTAATATTTCAATAAAAACCATATTTGGGAAGCATAGACTGAGCTTACAGCTCTTCTGGTGATCTGAGAATGCTGGCACAGCTGCCGAGCAACCATTTCCTTACTGACTAGGTAGGCTATGCTGAGCAGCTCTGCAGGAGATGCCTCAAGTCTCAAAAAAATTAGAAATGCTAATGAAAATGTTGCAATTGTCCACATAAATTTGTGCTAGACAGAAGGCATTGACAGGACCATAGCTCACCCTTACCATGTCTCCTGCTGAATGGTTTTGCAGCAATGCCTTTTTCAAATTACTTTAAACCATTACTCACCTTCTGGTGTGATTGAAATGAACCCATAGCTGGAGATGGAAATGCATCAACTATTTTAGTAGAGAAACAGAGTAATAATCACAATTATGTAGTAAATCTCTGTTTAAAGATAGATAGGTTTCAAAACTGACTGTTCTTTGATTTTTTTCTTTGTATCTGATCCTTTTAAATTCCTGTTTGTTCCCCTGAACAGTAAGCGTACAAAAAAATCTCAAAATGGGATGGGAGAAATGGAAATTTCATGTATTGTATATCCTTGGTTTTTTGTATAACGCTAGCCTATTGTATATACAGAATTGTTTAATTCTGCCACACAGAAACTGGCAATACAGGTGGGATGGAAATTTTAAGTTCATCTAGCTTCAATATTTTTGAGATTATTTTTGTATAATATGGTAGTATTTGTTATATTTAGTATCGGAAGCTGTAGCTCTGCAAAACTGTTTCATGATGCAGTAGTTACTGAAGGACAAGTGTATTGATGTCATGTTTTATTGTGACCTTTGCAAAGGTGTCAATTAGCCTGTAAAAATTAATACTTGCTATCTAACTATTTTTAAATCACAAAACAGTGAGAATGACTCAGCAATTAAACGTTCAATTAGCTCCCATTTCAGCTTCTGATTCCCAGCTTCATTTTCAGGTTAATGATTTGGTAAGAACTGGTATGAGAATTATGCTAAGACTGGTTGACCAAGGTAGTAAAAAATATTAGGCTACACTAGAATAACTTGAGTTTATTTCTGCATTTGGAGGTTTGTCTTTGAGTAGCACTATTGTCAGCATTATTTAGGATGGGATGCATTGTGTGTTATCAGAGGCTGATACAGCTCTTGTTAAAGTCCTAAAGCCATAATTCCTTTTATTTTAATTGAGTTGAATTGAGCCTTGAGCTGTTTTGTTGTTTGGTTTTGCTTTTGTTTTTTTCCCCAGCGTTAACAATAGGAGGTTAGTTAAATGATAAATAATGGTTAAGACAGCAGAAGCAGTGCATTATATGTTGATTGCAGGAGCACCAAACCCAGAATATAAAAGTGTTCTATCTGTCCCTAAATCACGGCAGGTAACCATGGCAATCGTATGATTTCCAACAGCTCATGAAAAATATTTGAAACATCTTAAGTGAGCTGTCCCATTAATAATGAAGAATATCAACGTTTTGCCATCTGTTACCTAACAGTGTATATGAAAGACCAACAGTTGAGTGAAACAATTTGAAATGCAAGTTGGAATGAGCTTGGCTTGTAATGCAAAACTGCAAAACAGCGTAACGTAAAATATGGTACATCAGATTCTGGTTTTTAGTTTTATAGCTTTACATCATCTTCTAATATCTGTTGAGAGTCTATAAGATTTCCAGTATGTATTCTTGTTTTCAGAGATTTGTAATGTGATATTAGCATTTTGCTGTGGGCAGAAACTTGGCAAATTCTTAGTAAGAATTTCATAAAATATTTTGGGAGACATTAATTTCAGATTAAAAATATTTTCCCAGATGTGTTTTGATGCTTCTCCCATCTGAAGCAGTTTTGCTTGTTAGCTGAAGTTTTGTGGACTCTTAATCAAAAGCACATGCTCTTGAACTGTGGTCTAGGAAATAACTTTGACGTTAGTTTGTGCAGAAACAGAAGCAACTTTCTTTTTCAGAAAATATGCCTACAAATTGAAGGTGAACGCTGGTATGTTAGGTCTCAATTAACAGTTTGTGTACAATATAAGTTTACTCTGCATAAATTGGTGGTAAATTTGGCCAAGATGCCCTATGGATGTATATGAGAACCTGTCCATATTTTTTATGTAACTGAGTCCCTCTCTATCCTTTCTTTTAACAGGGAAAGAGAGATTCTTACTCAGTTAGGAAGGGCAATGGATTATGGTTATAGGCAATGTATGCCTGCATGTACTAGTTCTATGCACAGGTGCTGTCATGGATTGTTAATCAGGTGGTGCTGAATATGTGAGGCTTTCTCTTTGGTCAGATGGGAGCTGCTTTTCAAGTACAGTAAGGTAAATTCAGCATCATAACAAAGAGTAATAGTAGGTGTCCATAAATAATTCCTTGCACTGAGGATATATGACTCCAAAGACTTTGTCTTTTGAGTTGAAAAGAAATCTCAGATCTTGAAAGCAGAGCTCCTACTGCACTTTAATACTCTTGCTCTCTGTAGTGCCATGGGATCAGGGATTATGTTTATTATGAATACAGTAGATATTTTACAAGTAATAGTTAAGAGTTAAATTTCTTCAAGTTTGATGGGATCATTTGATCTATCACTGGACCCAGTTAGGTCAGAAGGACTGAAAGTTAGCCTTGCCTTTTGATTTTAAAGTTAGTAAGATTTTAGCCCGTTGTTCAAATACCTTCATTGAAAGATTTGTAGAAACAGCATCTAGGGCCTGTCTCAGGAAAATGCTTTAAAACATATGCTCCCAAATTAGTTATGGAAGGATCTATTATGCTCTGTATAAAAAGTGGAGAAAAACAATACAGAACAGTCTGGTTTTTCTGTAACAATTTCAAATTATATATAATTTGTGTAGTACAGATGTTTAATGCTGGTTTTAGTGACATTTTTGGTATGTTCTTCTGGAAAAAAAATCATTTCCACAATTATTTAAAAACTACTTTTTATAGCCAGATTTGAAAGAATTTACTGGTTTTTGTCCAGAGCTCCTGCTACTGCTGATATTTTTTTAAAAAAGCAATATAGGTAATAAAAGCAGGGAAAATTTATAAAGCATTCCTGCAATTAAAAAGAGGCATTTGTGAGGTAAGGAAAAGATCTTCATTGTGATTCCAGTCCCAACTAGTCAAATGACTGGCTTGATGATTCAAGACACAAGTTCTTTGTCCTTGTCAGAGACAAGACTTACTATTTATTCATCTTGCACAGTTCATTTCTTCTATACATTTTTCACCTGAATTTCAGAAAATAACTTTGATCTTTGTGATAGAATCCATCCATATTTTTGAGAGCAGGTTTCCTTTCTCAACTACGTTAGCATATCTGTTCTGTGAGATCTTGAAAGTGTGTGTTTATTTAGTGCTGTTACTTTATCTTCCCATACATACATTTATTTTCCTAAAAAATGAAACTATATAATCTAACCTGTAATGCTGTGAAAACATAAGGTTTTTTGCAAAAACATAAATAGTTGTAATTTTAACAACATTACGTTGTCTCCAGAGTACATTGATATCAAGCCTACATAAATCTGTACATTGAATCTTAGGGGAAGATCCTTGCTGTTTCTTGTGTGAATGGATATGTGAATGTAGATTTCTGCTGACAGATAAAATCTCATACAATCACCCAAGATATGTGCTAAAAGTGGAGGTTTTTTACTGGTATAAATCCAAATAAAATCTTCCCTTTACTTTTTGCTTGTAAATAGAAATATCATTTAGGGGTTGGAATATAAAATACTAGATTTCATTTGTAGACAATTGAGTCCAATGAAAAGAGGGTAACAGTTACCTCTATAATTTGGCCAAGCTTTGAACCAATTATGGTTTTCTATTTACTATTTTGTGACAAAACCTCTTTATTACTGCAACAACTTGTCTGTTAACAACTATGTGGTAAAGTAAGTCTTCTGAGTAGCTGACCTGCTGTTGCAAAATGCACGTTTAATGCTGAAGTATAGACCTACGGCTGAATCATTTTGGGCTTAGTTTACGTTACTCCTGGTGAGGACAATGGGCATGGTACAGAATTTCATGGTAGATCACTCAGTGGTTTTTTTTAGAGACCAAATTTATATCAGGCTAAAAGAGCATTTTTAACTGTTCTCAGGCTGAGTTTAATTTCTGAAATTTTCTGTATTTTGCTTGAATAAATGGCAGAAAAATAGCTATATTATAAGCACTAATTTGATCGGCTGTAAACAGCAAAAATGCATTCCCCAGGCATGTTCTGGCAGTCTTAATTAGAAAACTCCTTTGTGCCATTATTATCTGTAGCTAATGAGATTCTTTACAATAGCATAAGGGATAGAAAGTTCCTGCGTTCAGCATTTTGCTCCTGTGTTTTTAATAAAGTGTCCTGCCTGTGAAAGAAGATGTATTTATTTAAATACATGCGCAGTACAGGAGTCATACTGAAAGAATGCAGCTTCTACTTAAGAGTGTAATTTAACATAATTTAAGTGATTTGACTGAAAATACTGTTGTTGAGGATTTGTGACCAAAAAAACTTCAGAACTGAAAAAGTGCTAAGGAATGTGTTACTTTGAATATGGAGATTTTCTTTGGAGTTGGAAAACACAATTGGTAGAAGTGATGAAAGGAGAAACAAAGACGTGTAGCGGGTGCTAGGCCAGTTCCTTGGAAGGGCTCTAAACTGTGGCTGTGCCTGCACTAGGAGCAGGCTCCTAGAACGAAGCAATGCTCCTCCTTCCTCCGTTACACACAGTCGAGTAAAACTGGGGGAGAGGATTACTCCGTGATTGAAAATGGTCTCATGTGCCAAACATCACCACTGCTTGTGGTTAAATCTTTCAGAACCAAAGCTGTTCCACGACCTCTTTCCTCTTCTCTGAGATCTCCTATGTGCCACGCTTTCTTGACTTTGCCTCACGCAGCTGGCGGTAGCAAATTAGTGTCCCTACTGATGTGACACTTTAAATCCTTTGAGTGAAAAGACGAGGAGACAAGGCCGTTCCTTGAGCTAGTCAGAGAATCCAGTAGGAACAAAAATCATAGTGAAAAGGGGAAAAATATTAAAATTTGTGTTAGCAAACTAGTTAATTAATATCGCACTACACTTCCGTTTATTATTAGCATTCCATTCTATTCTAATATTATGTGTTGCCACATATTAAAATTTTTGCTTTAACGTTTCCCAACAGCTTGTATAGACTTCTGTTCCACACATTTGTCCAGACTTCATCAGTGCAGCGGGGCACGGAGCAAGCTGTTGCTCTGTTCGTTTGAGTAGTAACTGTACTCAGTTGTGCAGTACTGGCTGAGTGACTCTGCAGAGTAGATTGCATGAAGTGTCAGCAACGCAGCCTTGGTTTTTAATGAAGTATCAGTTTCCAAGAGTTTTCAGACTTCATTTCTTTATTTATCAGTCTCACAATTACCACTAGAATCACCTGCTACACAACTTGTGTGTGTAGTGTGTGTATGTTGCTGAAAAACAATGTGACTGACAAAAAAGAAATAAAAAAGCATATAATACATAGCGTTTTTTTATTTTCACACTGATCTTGATTATTACATGTATTAATATAAAACTGGAATGTGAAAAACAGTTGGACACCTGTGTAAGTTCATATCTAGAAACCAAAAAACTGAATTTGTATAGACTTTGAAATTTTGTAAACTTAATTAAACAACACAAACACTGCCTAAGTTTTTGAAGCCTGTAAGTATGAATGTCTTCAGCAATTATAAATGTTACAGTAATTACAATTACATGTTAAGTAATCACATGCAAATAAAAGACAAGAGCAGAAAAGACGTCCTTAAATTATTAAAAATGAGGCTATTTTTAGTGTACAGAATAAGTTGCCAGTATTTGCGAATGCACCTTACTTAACACTGGTTGTTTATTTATTTATTTTTAATGTTATGAATTTAAATTACTTCTTTGAGAAATGTTATTCAGAATCTTTTCTCATTTTCTTATGTGTCCTAAAAATATTGCCGTTCCTGGTAACTTCTAATAAGTGATAAGAACAGAACGAAACGTCAATAAAGGTTCTAGGAACTCTACAGAAGTCCTCCTGAATTCAAAGGAGCATCCCTGCTTTGAGGATGAGTTAGTCGGTTTTACCTAAGGAAGAAATAATCTTCAGATTTGCATCCCATGCGCGGCAGCATAGCTCAAACCTTTTCAGTACAATGAAATTACTCAGTGTTGTCAAATGTATTTATGGTGTTCTGTTGATGGGTTGTCATTTTTTTTGCAAGCAACAAGAATTTGTTTCAGTGGCTTTTCTCACACAGATAAATAATACAGGTTGGATAGCCACATCTTCTAGGTAATAGTCTTCCTTTGAGAGCTGTAATTGTCTAGTAATAGTTTTGGCTTCATGCCTGAAGAACATACTCTGCCATTTAAACCAGGTGATCAAAATGCCTGCATTTCTGAGATACAGCATACTGCCTGTAGCACAAATCAGCCAGCACCTGATTTCACTGTAAACCTATTATGGTCTTCATGTTAGTGTGAAATGTGTAGAGTTTATATTATAGTTTGCTGTAATCGTGATCCCTCCTAGGAAGAAGTTCTAAGATAGATGTAAGTTACAGGATGTATGGTGTTGTGCTGGTTGTTAGACTTCTAATTTGTAAATCCCTCATCAGAATATGGAGTTTATAGAATTATTTTACTTATTGGGGCCAATATAGTATAAAATCCCGTGATCTATAGGAACTTCAGTAAAATGTTTTTATGAGAATTGTGGTATAATCTTTAAAAAAGCAATCTACTATAGGGAAACTCCACAACAAAATAATGAATTATTAACATAAAAAAGCTGGAGAAATATTAATCTGTTCTGGAGTTTGTGTACCCAACATCTGAAAAGTATGGATTGTGAAGAAATTGTGGGAATAAGTCGGTATTTCCTTCTGTGAAGACTGGGTAATTCTGTATCTCAAAAGGAATCACATAAATTGTTACTCCACTGCGTCTATGCCGCTGTTATGCACTGCCTTTCTAAGGTTGTAGTATGTTGTGGAGAAAAGAATTCTGATCCATAGAAGAAATACTCTGCCAAGGGGAGAATTTGGCATCCTGTCAGTGGATGTTTTTGTGAAACAGGTTTTTATTGCAGGTTGCATGATTTTCCTTTGTCTCGAAGAAGGACAGAGCAAGGGGTTTTTACATATTGCCAACATATTTCTATAGACATAATAAACATGGATTATCAAAAGATCAAATTTTGTGTTTATTAGGACTGTTTAGTTACATTATAGAATTGAAAAACATATTCTTTATGTCATTTATGTGTTTTCCTTTCTATTTTTAGGATGCAAAGTTTGTAGAAGAGCGACGCAAGCAGCTACAAAATTACCTAAGGAACGTAATGAACAAAATTATTCAAACTGTGCCAGAATTCACAGCCAATCCCAAAAAAGAAACTCTTATTCAGCTGATGCCCTTTTTTGTGTAAGTATCTGTCAAGTAGTTAAGAAAATACTCTCTTCATCATAATTTAATTTAAAATATAATCCAAACATCTCCAAAATCTTTAAAACAGTGTTTTTTAAATAGAAGGCTCCTATTCAGATTGTAAGTGCTTTTGTTATATTTAAATGACTATATGATATATAGTAACTTTGTTTATTTAAATGACTTTGAACAAAAATCATTGTGTGAACAAAAATCAAAAATATTTAAGTGACCGCTAAATCTTCATCCATATGTACTCTTCAAACATTAGGTGGTTCTGATTTCTTTTATTTAGAGTTTTCAGTTTTGTTCTGCTTTTGGTTTTGTGGGGTTTGTGGTTTTGTTTTTAGATTTATTTCGGGGGATGAGGGCGCAGGACTATCAGGGTACTTACTGACCAAATTAAAAAGTCAAGATATTGAACTCCTTCTCGCTGAATTTTGCAATCTGTTGACACTTGTTCTCATTTCATTAATGTTACTGTTGAGTGTGTCCAGAAATAGATTAACACAGTCATCTGTTAAGAATCTCAAAACAAACCCTTTGATACGCAATTATACGAAGGATATAATGTTAAAATTTTTCCATTTTGCTGTAAATACTGTTCTTTACAGTATTTATAAATTACATTTAGAACAATTTAAGAAATAATATTAATGAAAATTTGTTTTTGAAAGTGGTGTTAACTCATTTCTTTCAGTAATAATTTTTCAGTATAATGGCTTTTCAGTACTACACCTGTAAAAATTATATATAGATTGAACACACATTCATAGTAAGCTGTCATTTTAACTTTGCTGTCCACAAGCCTCTGCACAGGGACTGAGCATCCATGCCTGTAAATTCATGGATGAATCAATTTGCAGAATCAAGACCAATTTAAAATTGATATGTTTCAGTAGAAGGGTGCATACTTAGCTGTGTTATTTGCATGGTCTTATGCAGAGTTTCAGGTTTTGAAGTTGAAACCTTATTTCAAGAAAGCTATATTTATTAGAAGATGTAACAGATAAATGGAAGAATACCAAGATGTATTTTGTGGCGTTCATGTTTTTTCATTTTTTCCTGAATTTGAAGAAGAAAAAAATCAATTTCCTGAGATATCTTGATGATGTTGTTATAAATGGCAAAATCATGTTTGTAGAGACAAACATGTTAAGACACTTAAATTTTCCTCCCTAAGAACCTACTTTGTAGAATTTGACTAAGGGCTGTAAAGATTGAAATGACTTCAAGTGCTTTCAGTTAAGGGGCCCATGCGTGGCTTTTTGTTTAGTCGTTTTAAAGAAATTGTCCTTCATGTTGTACTTCATTTTGTTTTTTAAAGAAGGGGGCACAAATACAAAATACATTTGCAATTGGATTTTCAACTCGAATAATTTTTGCTCTTCCTGTCCAATTATGTTTTATTTTAAGGTAGTTAAGTATAGCTGTGTGAAGTAGTGAACTGGTAATTTCTTGTCAACTTCATTTCGTAACTTGCTGCTTTAAATGTGGAGCAGGAAAATAAAATCCAAACAGTATGCTGTTAAAGATCACATCTTTTCATTGGCTTGTTATAACTGATTGTCCTGAGTTCCACACAGACAAGCGGTAATGCAGGATAACATTCGTAAGTCGAGGCTAGCTAGTTTTTCTTCCTCAACTAGTTTGCTTATGAAAGAAATTAAATTTCAAGTTTGGTGGGATATAAGGTATTTTAGTAAATGATAATTATGGTTTCAGATGTACATTGAGTTGCTCAGTAATTATAATTACTTCAACAGTACAATTGGTCATAAAGATAGCAACACAAATAATATTAAAATATGACAAAAGTGGACCAGAGGCTGTTAGATTAAGAAATACTGTTATTTCAGTATTCTAGTTAGAAATATTAATATGAAGCTTTGACCTTGATCAATGGAAACCACATGCATAATAGCAGTTCATTGCTTGAACTGAGGTGCATTATTTACATGCTTTAACCAAAATTGTTTTGGTTTTAGATTTTTATTTTGTTTCAATTGTCAGAATTTAATCTATTTTTAAAAAAAAATCTATCATTAATTTTACAATTGAACAGTGACGATACTGTGAGATTGTAACTATGAGATAGTACAGTACTGATGTAAAAGCAAAGATACTACTTATGAGGTGGGTTTTTTCATCTTAATACACTGTTGTTACAGAAATACTTTATTACAGTATCTTTTTATTCTACTTTGAGAAATGACATTTCAAGAATAGTTTATTTATAATCTGTTAGCCACTTATGTTAAGAACAGGAAGAGAAAACAAATTTCCTC
>VXBO01001560.1:0-32136 GCA_013400135.1 Rhinoptilus africanus | reverse complement strand
TTTTTTTTTTTTTTAAACCTTACTTCTAAGTCTTAGCTCACAGTCTTAAACTGAATCACAGCTTGTCCAATACAGCAGGTTTAGTGAGTGAGTTGATGCTTGTTTCTAGTTCTTCAGACAACACATAGTAGAAATTAATTTCCTAAGTAGCTGGGCTCTAGGGCAGATCTGACGTGCACGATCACAGGAGGAGTGACCATTCAATCCAGAATCACACAGCAGCAAAACCAGTGGGAAGTATGTGAGGTTGTGCTATCAGACGAAAGAGCTGTGTGCCTGTTATGATAGAGTGAGGATATGGGGAATGTGTTAATTTTGCCTGCTTGCTGGACATTGAACCTGCATAACCCTGGATACATCATGTCTCAGTGATACTGTACAATAGAGTTCAGACCCCCATCTTCATGTTTATTATGTGTTTTGGCATGGGCACAGGCAGGACAGTGGCAGCCAATCAAGCATAATTGCGTTAAATTCTCTAACAGCATTTCATTGTTTATCAGGTTCAGTGGACTGTTTTCTTTTGCAGCTATACTGTTCTATTACCTGTCTTATAAGCAGGACTGATAACTTGCTATTACTCACATGGAGGATGAACTGTAAATGAAACTTGTAAAATCCTTTCCTCGGATAAAATTACTGTGTGTCTTCCTTGTGTCAAGTAACCTCTTCAAGTACACACTGCCAAAGTGAGGGCCGTGCTCTTCAGAGCCCATCTTTCATCTTTTCAAACCAGAATTAATTTCTGCCATGTCAGTCACCTCCATCGGTTGAGTCATTGTGTCATGGATTGTCACTACAGGATTATATCGGATTATTCATTTATTAATCTTTCTCAAGTATCATTTGGACACATAGCTAGAATTAATACAGCTATAGAAATCTGTAGTAGATAATGAGTTGCATATAGGCAGAGAAGCTGCCTTATTTTGGCTAAAGCTGTTTAGAACAGCAAGGTCTCTAGTGGCATAAGCAAAGTGGAGACAGACACAAGTCAGTTGGCTGATTTTAATTGTCTAATTTTCTTTCCTTTGGCATCCTCTCTGAATTTACCAGACTGTGTGGAGATCTTAAGGCTGATGCAAAGCAAGCGTTCACAGCATAAAGATGGACCTGTGTCAGTGACAAGGTACCCTGTAGTTTGTCTTATCAGCCACAGCAGATTGGGAAGGAAGTTACCTTGGCATTTGCATATTAATTGTTTGTTTTTAATAAACTCTCAATTTACAGACTCTTAAGGGTAGTGTTTAATTCATTCTCTCTCCTTGTAATAAACTTCGCAGGGAGAATTCTGGAAACTCTCTGTGTGTAGTAAAGCTGGCACTTCAGATGGGAGGAGGCTGAGGTGTCAGCTTGTCCTGAGCGCAGCAGACCTACACAGGGGATGGCTGTCCCAGCCCTGGGTGTCCTACCTCCCCTTTCTTCCTTCTTGGTCTAAAGCACACAAACAGAAGGAGGAAGAGTCTTTAGAAGAGGAAAGATACGGCCATTTCTGCGTGTGCTTTGCTAAAGTGTTGTTGCAAGTCTTCACTGAGTATTAGTTCCCATGACTTTTGAGAAAGGAAAGGTGAGTAATCCTACTTCATGAGTGAGCGGACTGAATTAAAAAGAAGCCCATTGGGTTGTCCAAAACTAGAAAGCGAGAGAGTGATGAAGTCAGGGAATCCCTAATTACTCCCCTACTCTGACAACTTATTATCTAACTGGCCACAGCAGCATTTATAACCTTAAAATTGTGACCCAGTTTGATAGTTTCCAGAAGCATGCATTCTGCTCTTGCATGAAGTATGTCTCCAGCTCCCCAGGTTAGATAAATAAGGGTTGTAGCCCATTTTTGTTAATTGCCTTGTTTATTTCCCAATGCAGTGTCGTGTCACCTGTGGGATGCTTCCAGTTCACACTGGATTCACGCATCATGGCACCAGTTGTGTGCTCAAGCGGCGTGGCACCACTCCAGCTCCTGCTGAGAGCAGCCTGTAGGTAGCCCTGGAGGTTTGAGGCAGGTGACTCGGGATGGTGGAGTAAATCAGCAGTTTGAAAGGAGCACAGTGCAGTTGTATTCTCAGGTTTATCGCAGCTGTTTGTAACTGCGCTTTCCCACTGTGGTTCAGAATAAGCAGGAGCTCTGATTTAGTGTTGAAAATAGGTTTTGTTTTGGAGATTGTTCTGGTGGAATAGGCTCCTTAATGTTTTTTCTCTTCCTGCAGGGACACAGGAGTAGCTCTTCTGTCTAATGAAAGAGAACTCTTCATTAAGTGGCAAATTAATGCAAGGTATTTAAAGCTCTCAAGTGACTCTCTGGCTATGGTGAAAGTACTTTTTCTGTTATGACTTTACTGTGGGCATTGTACTTTTTCTCTAAACTTTAATAACGATCCTTGCAAGCTAAGTCATTCTTCCCATGTGCTGTTTTTCTAAGAAAGCTGAGCCTTGTATAATTGTAGTTACAGGTACATCTTGAATGTGACTTACTGCATCTTCTCTTTACAGTCTTCATGGAAGACTTTGTCTGAAGATGGTAGAATCCACCAGCAGGATTGCTATGTAGTACTTCCAGCTCAGCCTTTCCATTGCAGATCTCCCTTGTGAGTGGCTTATCCTCTAGCTCAGACGTTTGAAGTGCTTTCAGGATGAAACTAAACGTGCGAGTTCTCTGCCTAGAAGCAATCCCCACCCTAATATTCCCTTAAAAGCAGGTTAGCTGCAGAGAGTGTGTAATCCTCTGTCTGCCTTGAGCACTTTCCAACTGAAAGTGTTTAAATGCTTTCCAAACATTAAATTAATACTTGCAGCGCTTCTGTCAAATCAGTGGCTTGATGCTAAGGATAAGTAGATCAATTTTTTACATATGAAAACAGAAGCAAACAGCAGAGTGGCATACAGAAGGTCATGACTGCAGAGCTGGGAATACAAGAGTCGACTGTCACAGAATCCAGCCTGTTTTAAGAATGAGAGTACTTAAAACAGCTGATGAGCAGTTGTTTATTTTTTGTGTTTCTTCCATCTGAGATAATGTTATTGTTGCCTGAGATCTGTGTGGTGCTGGTAAGTATCTTTTTTTTTTTTTTTTTAATGTCCTTCTATGGCTCTTGACTAACTGAGCCAACCTCTTGATTGGGGTTTCTAAAAGTAGCCTTAATAAAATAATAAGTCGTGTTAAGATTCTAACAAGTGACCTAATTATGTATCACTGTAAGTAGGAAATACTTACCAGCATCTACTTTCAGAAAATTCTTCAAATGGGTTGCGTGCACAGATGTATACTTCAGTTGGGCAAAATACACATTACCTTGCATTTATGCTAAAAAACATATCACATTAAGGATGGACCCTTTTGTTTAAACTTGACAGAATTATGCCAGTTTCTCCCAGGGAAACAAAAGCCTTTGCTGTCAGTGCTCCTGTACTTGTAGGATGCAGCAAGATTGTTGGAATTTGTTTAGTAATAGTTTAACTAAAGAAGGAAACTTATGGTCTGCATGAATTGGATGGGTAAGTCTTTAGTTTCTGCCCTTTTCTCCTTTCTCTGTATTCTTCTGTTTTACTTCTGACAGATACAATAATGGAAAAATATGATTTTGATTTGATCTTTGGATGTTATGTGAGTTGTTTCGGTCTTCTCAGTATGTATGGCCTCATGACGCATTTTAGCCTTGGTGATTTCCTCAGGCTGTTGTTCTTATTTGCTTGCCTCTGGACCGTAGTTGTCCTCTTCCTTGTTTGAGTGCTCTTCCAAAAATTTCTTCCTGTAAGCAATTGGTCACTGTATGTCTGTCTAGCTATTTCCTAGTCTAACGACCTAATCAAAACCTAGCAACTGTGAAGTCAGCTGTTTGGCATGGATATTTGGAGAACTGTGGGAGGCTTGGGTATACGGAAGCCTTGGCAGATGTTTGAGGCAATCATCTTGCTTGTCGAACCTGAAATCTCTCATTTGGGAGAAGAAGATACATTACAGCATGAAGCAAACCATTTTCCAAAATGTTTAAATGGGTAAAAGGAGGAAATGGTGAATTTAGACTTCTGCAGAGTCTTTGACTCAGCCTCATGTGTCTACCTGTTAAACAACTCTCTCCTGTGCAGCAACACAAATAACTGGGTTTCTGTGCTATCATCACTTTAAGGCCAAATGGCAGCATTTATATATTTGTGTTTAATAGTATAGAATGGAGTGCAGGTCTTTACTTCCCTACAGAGACTGCAGTTGAAACCTGTGAAGTCTACACAAATGAGTCAAGAATTTGAAGATTGACTGACTTTATGAATTCCAATAGGTCGCTGTTTGCTATTGCATGCTAATAGGAAGATGAAGGAGGAAAGCGATAACAACACAGCGTGTGTGAAAATAGAGATTCCATTAACCTGAGATCCTGTGGCTTCTGATGCTTGAGCATCGCTCGGCATGCATCTGCTCTCGAGACCTAGTTACTTCAGGGCACATCTTTATGTGTACTGTTGGAGGGATCCAAGGGTGATTTTCTAGGTCTGTGTAGGGACAGATGATTGCAGTGACTTGAGCAATTGTCTAATGGCCTCCTACATCTCACGCTTGTTGCTATGACTTAAATAGGGACATTATCAAAAGTACAGAGGTTAAAGGAGACAGTGTAATCGGAGACGGTACTACCGAAGACTGAGGAGAGTGGGGACAAGGAGAAAGAAAACAAATTGTCCAACAACTGCTGTTTCAAGTGCAAAACACACTGGGGAAAGTAGCCTGTACAATTTTGACTTCATGTGCTGCATTTTAATTTTTCTCCCTCTGTGAACAAGTAAATTAGGGACAGTTTTCAAAGGAAAGTTTTCAGTCTTTTCTTCTCCTCTGGTCTGCAGCTCTGTTTCTCTTGTAGAATTATCTGCATTCGTGTGGCAGCCAGATCGTTGCTGCTGCTGACTGTAGAAGCTCACGTTAAAGAAATCCGTGTGCTGGATGCAGCATTCCTTTTCACACCTGTTTCCAGAAGTGCTTTCCACAAGCAAAGGCAGTACACAGGTGATACCATACCCCATTGCTCCGCTTGCCCATGAAGTACTGGAGAGCTTCGGGTCATACTTAGGTCCCATGGAATACACGCTGTAACCAAACCTACTGCATTTGTTCCAGTGTAGATTTTTAGTCAGTAGACTGAACACAATCAAGCCTTTTTTTTTTTTCCTTATAAAGGTAAGTGCTGTTCCTCAAAGTCAAAAATACGTGATTTTGATGCTTTTGCTGAGCAGCCTTGTTGGATCTCTCAAAGGCTCTGGTACGTATTGGGGCAGGTGTATGATTCGGTGATGAGCACACATAAATTTTGGCTTGTATCCCTTTTACAAATTCCCTTGACATAGAACCTCCTGTGAGCTGAACTAGAGCAGATAAGCTTCTTGTGCCCCACCTCTCTGCAGGAGCAAGGCTGCGGCCACCCGACAGGGATCTATTAGAAACTCTCGTAGTTCTGTTTTATGAGATCATGTGCATGTGAGTACCTATACAACACTTCCTGCGTTTCTCTTGAAGAGTAGAGGATTGTGACAATATCTAGCACAATAGGTGGCACTGGCTTTTGTACTGCATATAGGCTTACAAATCTGCTTTACTGCACTGTTAGAAATCAAGATTAGAAGTTCATGGCCATATTTTTTTATAAACTGTAATTTGTTCCTTGCTTTCGTGTTATTCTTGTTTCTCTTACTGATACCTGTGATAAGAGCTTTAGCACACATTACTAATTCTGCTTCTGTCTTTGCACCCTACAATGAAGCGCATCCTCCTTTATGTATTCACGGCCTGTGATCATGTCAACATTGGGTTATTATTTTTTTTTAGTAGCTGGAGTGAAAGACATCATGCTACCATTTAAAAAAGATACTGTGGTATTGGGAGAGCTGTGAGTGAGGGGAAGGAAAACACATTGTAATCAGCCAGTTGATGATATTCATTCTGACTTTTATGCAGAGAATTGCTCATTAATTTTTCAAATTAGCCCCGAAAATAGGTATCCGCCAATTATGATACCAAGCATTGGTTCACCAGTCAGATTCAAGTTACTGCTCCTGGCAGCCAAACTGCAAAAAGAGACAGAATCTTCACAGACAAATATGCAAGACCTTCCACCCAAGGGGTCCTCCAAGCTCCTCCCATAGGAGAAATACCAGATGCAATGATGAACTTGAATTCTGGAAGTCACGGCTTATCTGTAACTAGCAAATCACTGAACCCTGAGAAGACCGACAAGTAAAGTACGTGCTGACTTTTCGCAGCCTCTAGATGCTCCCATATGCCATGCTGCTCTCTGGGCACTTGTCATGACAGAATGGTCACTGGCTGCCAAAATACAGGGTTATTATCCCTACTGAGGAAAGTCCATGTCCTCTGAGCACCTGTGATGCAGGTAAAATCTGAAAAATTAATCAAAGATGGGAAAACAAAGGCTTCTTCTCTCTTAGTTTTGCCCAACTCCTCAAACTGTGGCCATCTCTAATTTATGTGCACGTCTCGTCCTAAATGCTACCAATGTATGTCTGTCCTGATGTTTTGGTATTTGGCAAGTAAGAGATTTTAAGACATAACTTTATTGTCTTAAGTAACACATTAGCTTTCTTGTCTTTGTACTGCCTTGTTTCCCTTGACTCTGTACAGTCAGTAGAAGGAAAGAGGAAGGTTTTCTCAAAGGGAGACAATAAAGCATGAGCCTGATGTAGCTGTTCTGGACTGTCTCCTAGAAGACTCTTCAGATCCTTGTGTTTACTAGATAGGGATGTTGTACAGCTGCAGATCTGTGACCTACTATTACGCGTTACAAACAGTCCCTGGTATTTTTAACCAGTGTTCATAGAAGCGGTTTGACTTAGTAACCTCACAGAATGTTGGTTTCATACTGATACCACTTTTAAACTGAATAGTCTTACTAAGGCTTAACTTGTGATGATCTTGATAGCATCAGAAGTAGATTTGATATTGTCTTCCTTTGCTCAAAGGCTACAGCCTACACTGGTGAGATCTCAGTCTTGTTACAGACTGAAATTCGTAAGAGCTTTTTTGCCATCTTCTTTTTGAGGGTGCGTCTTTCCCCTGTTATGTGAGTCTCTACTGCATAGAATCTCTTGGTGTTCAGTTGTGTGTATACTTGGAGTCTAAACTCCTTCAGGTTGTGTCTTATCTGAAAATCGACCTTACCAACAGTGGTAGTACATTTCTATCAAAATAAGTCTTATCTGGGCTCTTGCAGAAGCAGTGATTAAATAACCCAATTTAAAATAAAAGCAATGGTTTTTGAGGGAAACAAATCTTTTTTTACCTTTTCCAAGATTCCAACTGCATGCAAGAGTCCAGTGACAACCTAATCTGTGGTCACATAATGCTGTCTCTGTAACGAGCATCAGTACAAAGCAAGAATGGGATTATATTGTCACTCTACAGGTAGGATATAAATAGAGTTTTAACGGATTCCATATCACTTGCAAGGCTCCTGCTGCTCGCTGGTGGTGGTGATGCCTTGAAATGTTCATTAAAATGACTTGAAGTGTTGTTTAAGCAGAGTGTCTCGCACAGTCAGCTAAGTTGGCTGCTGTTTTCAATTCACTGTATCAATCAGGGCTTCAAGTCTCTACATTTTAATTTCTTTTGCGTCAGAATCAACTTTGTCGGCTCCTTTGTGAAACTCAGTTGCGTAAATTGCCTTCTCAGCTGTCAAAAGTAGGTAATGGACTGCTTTGTAAAGAGCCCATACTCTGAGGACTCTGGAAAGATACTCTCTTTTTTTTTTTTTTTTTAGAGTCCAAACTTATGAAAAACAACTTTAGCTTTCTCTTCTTGAAGTTTTGCTATTACAAGGTAGGCACTGTTAATAGCCAATGGGAAAGGTTCAGAACCTACTAGCTGCTAAATGCTGACAAGCACTGTCAAACATTGAGTATGCAAATGAGTTTGGCTGGATTTTAGGATTCTGATGAAGCACACCGAAGCAGAGCACCAATGAGTGTTGAGAGCTCAAGTGATTTTTTAAATTTTTTTTTTTAATTTTTAAACTTGAAAAGGTGAAAATCTAGGTAAAACCTTTTGCATTGATTCTCTCGCTGCCTTAGGGAAGCAACAGGGAAGAGACTGTTGAAAGCAATGGCGCTGGCCTACCGTAACTATGAACGTTCACTTCGATAGTTCGAGTGTTTGATACAGACACTTTGTTTTAACTCATCTGTGATACTTCCATTGTAAAATCATAAAATTGATCAATGACTTAGTATTTTTACAGTCTGACACCTGCGAACAGACTTCAGAGGAAGCCCGATGTCTTCTAGCTCTTGCTAAAAAGCATATGGATGAGTTTTCTTTCTTGTCTCTTCATCCTGCGTCATAATGTGCAAGTCCAGTACCCTGTTTGTATCAGGCAGGGCCATATAACCTTCTGTATAAAATGATGAGACGGCCTCTTGAGACTAGTTAAATTATTGGTCCTTGGAGTAAGTGTCTCCTCTTGGAGTTAGAAATCTCTTAGCCCCTTGTCTAAAAGGGCAGTACGGCATGTCAGCAGTGTGGATCCTTGAGACTTATAAAGAAATTAGCCACAACTTCCTTCTCAAGCTTCATGACCAGCAATCCCTGGTTTAGGAGCTAAAAATTAAAACAGGTATGTTTTGTTTACCTACCTCCCTCTCTTTGTCTTCTGTGACTAGTCAATTTATACAGCAATCAAAATCATATTGTTTTCCTCTTCTTCAGTAATGATTGCACCAAACACTGAGTATATTTTGTGATTTCAGGCTTCTGTATTCTTATCAGAAAATACTCTGGCTCTGTCACTTTTGTCACAGCCTTATAAAGGCGAGCTGTCTGGATAACTCCTTGGGGATAGTCAGTTCTATCTCTGCTTTCCCTTACGATGAGACTGCAGTGAGCTTGGCAGTTGTTGGAATTGTTGGAATTTGAATTTCTAATGACTATCAGAAGGAAAGGGTCTCTGCGTTAATGTTTATTCATGATACTTTTAAAATACCCATAAACTTTCAGTGGCTATATCCAAGCTTAAAGGGTAACAGTCGTGGATAGTGACACACTGATGGTAAATGGCAATTTGAAATTTGTTTGCAGAAGAGCTCCTGTGTCTATTTTAGATAATAATAATCTTTAAATAGTTGAAGTATGTGCTAGCGTGAGACCAGGTAGGTCAGTGTTCTGGGGGAGCCAGCAGTGGTACAGTCTTCACCGCCCGACACTTGATGTGCAGAAGAGCTGCTGGGATAGCTTATTGTGTTCAACCGTCTTATTTCAGCTTGTTTGAGGCAGAAAACGGTCTAGTGATATGGAAAGAATCCTTTACCCAGCCCTGCAGGATCTGCTGTATTTAAGAAAAAGGGCAACAGATTTCACACTGAGCTGCAAGATGAGTGCAGTTGGCCATGAGTTTACAGTGGCAGCAAGAGTACTGTGGGTCTGGAAAGTTCACACCTGTGGTATTTCTTTGTAGTTATCCTGAAGCTGTATTCCTCTAGTAACAGCAGAAACACAAAACCCAAACGACAATTCTAGTTTATGCATGCTTCCACCCTCACCCGCGAATTTTCACTTCCTTATAGCCATTTTCTTGGTAATGTGTTGGAAGTGCAGCATTCAATATGAAATGCGTTTGGGTGTTTGGTTTTTTTTTTTAGCTGAAATGAGATTGGTGATTCTAGGCGAGATCTTAATTGGTTTTACTTCACAACATACTCTGTGTTGCTAGGTAGTACATAGCTCAGCACTACATCAGTCTGCTGAAATGAGTCTCAGGAGAGGAATAACAGGATTGAGGAGCTTGCAAATTAGGTGTGATGTACAATGTCAAAGAAGTGGTGGAGGAGTGGACTAGAATTGGCCTTCAACAGCTTTTTCTAGTCCAAGAATAAGAGAGAGTGTCACGGGAATAATTTCAGCCCAGGGTTCAGAACTGCAGTAGCTGTCTGGGCTGCAGGTCAGAGCTGAGGTATGCCATCGAGCTCCGTCTCAAGGTTTTAACAGCATCTGCCTCCTCTCTGCTTGACTTCTAGTCTATGAGCTTGCTTTCGTGAGTGCTAAAATATGCTTGTATAAAAATACCTATCGTGTACTATGCGTAAAGGCTTTCTGTAGATTACTCAAGAAAAGAAGTGAGGAGGATATAGGCTCTTCTTGCTGTGTTTGCTTGGAGATGGCAAGTCATCTTTGTCAGCGCTGACAATTTCCTTGAGAGGGCATGCTCTAAAGACACGGTGAAGAGCAAAGCACTGAGAGGAGAAAGTTATGAAAAGGGCACATGCTAGATGAATAAATTGCTGCCAACCCCATTGTATTCCTAATAATCCATTGCACGAGAAGAAAAACTTCTAGTGCGCAGCCTTGAATTTATTTTACATCTATCATGTTTTGCAGTCCTGGCGCTTTCTCCTTCTCTGATTCAGGTTTTTTCACACTCTTCATCTCTCAGGTAAATTAAATACTATTGAAACAGCTGTGTGTTGCCTCTGAGGGTATTGCTTCTAGGTGAGAAACTGCAGTTAAACATAGGACAGAAATTAGATTTCTCTAATTTCTCTGGGGAGAAATATTTGTAAGTCTAAATGCCAGCCAGTTGAATGCAACACCCATATTCTCGTGTTGGTTTTTATTGTTGATCTCTGCTATTATTTCTGAAGAGAATGTGTCCTGACGCAAGGTAGGTGAGTAAGAATGAGATACCTGCTAAGGACAAGGGACAAAAAGATGTACTCCATACCTTGCTAATTGAGAGTGTGGCATGCATTTGACCTGTGGCTGTTGAAAACAGCATCTATTGGGGATCACTTTCACTTAGTGCAGTAATTTTACCAAAAGAAGGCATGCAAGGCTTTTTGACACTTAGTCCTTATGAACACAGTGCTGCTTTTTGCTCAGTTATATCCTCTAGTTATTTAAATATTAATTCTGTAAATATTTTCCTACTAAAGTCTCTGTACAGAGTGGAGAGGTTTGTTTGTAAAGAACCTGCGCCACCTTCTCAACTTTTCCCCTCTCCCTCTTCTCATTCTTTCCTTTTCCTACAGTACTTGAAGGAAAAGAAAATTATTGTGCACTTAGCTATGCCAGCTGATATTTTAATGTTCTAAGATGGGTATTATTTTGTCCCACTGATATGTTATAAATACTGCATGCATGTACATAGACTACATTAAAAGAATATGAAGTGATGCACTCATGTTCTAAAAGATGCTTTCGTTAAGACAAGCTTTAGCCATTTCCTCTGTTCATCTCTATTACGTTACTGCTTAGTAACACGTTCACATACTACCGCGATTTCCCACTGAACATCTGCTTTAGTGCATTTGCTTTTCCTCATTCTTTCCAAGACTGTGTCTTAAGTACTGCACACAATGCAAATCTTGTAGTCAGGTCAGAGATAATTTCTTCTCCTGGGCCGTACTGTAATATTAGTGCGATACCAGTGTTTGACAGGTACGTGTTTAGTTGCGTTGTCACAGTGAGGCGAAGTAAGCCAAGTATTTTCATCTCGGCAGAAACTGAAGCGCAACAGAATCTTTGATTCGGTTGTGCTTTGGGTTCAGCGTTAGGGCACGGAGCTGGGCAACTTTTTCATGTTTTCCGAAAGCTGGGGCAGGAGCAGAGCTCTTCCAGCTCCTGCTTCCCTGTCTTCACACAACCTAGTGCTGCAGCTCTGCTCCAGGCGGCCCAGGCAGGTGGAGCTGGAGGCTGTGATCTTCTTTCCTGCTGAGATGTGCAAAATAGATTTATTTTTTTTTCCCTGAAAGCTTGTAAACAAATAAAACCACAGTGGTTTGGATTTCTTAGAGTGGGAAAATTGAGGTTCACAAACGTTATGTGGTTGTCACATGTTTTGCCTCCTGCTTGCTGATAATCTTTAGAAGTTAATGAGTGGTGGTTGGCCTTTGATTGTATCTTGATGTGAAGTCAGTCATGTGTTGACAGCCCTTGATAATTAATTGGTAACAGACCAAACGTTTCTCTGTGAATCATTCTCAGCTTAATTTTCTAATTCCAAATGTCACCCAAAACCTTTTAGTTTTAGTAGGTCACAACACAAAACAACAGGATAATCAAGTTGCAGAGTTTTCAACGTCTCCTCTGGTAACGTGTGTGGGAATTATGTTTTTCCTCGTATGGGTGTGCTTCTGTTATGGAACAATACGGAGACTCTGCCTCAGTGACACTGCTATGGCTGTCTCTGAGCCTACAGAAAACAGAGGCCCAGCTGAGGGTGTAGGAGCTCACGTGCAAACACTTCTTCATAAAATGGATGTTCTGTGGCAGACTGAATGGAAGTAATGATAAACCCCTTTTGCAGGCTTTCCTTTCCTCTTTCTGTTGATCAGCATAATGTGTAATGAGGTAATTCCCACATAGTCCAGGGTTGTTCTTGGTTTTGTGCCTCTTCTACAAGGAGAGTTATTGCATTGATGTTTTTGGTGGCACACAGTAAATAGCAATTGTAATGCAGAAGTCCGAAATGCTTTGTTTAGTTATCCTCAGGTTAAATGAATTTTTCTTTGAAGTAATGGAAAAGCTTGGATTAAATTATTGGAAGGAGTTAGATTTTATGTTCTGATGTGCTAGAGTATCTTTCTGCCAAATAAGATTGATATTCCATACTATGCAAACAAAAGAAAGTCACCCGTTTTTTTTCTTTTATGTTTAACCCCTCTCGTGTCACTAGCTCCCAATGGACTTTATTCAGACACTTGCAATTATAAAAAAAAGAAATAATCAAAAGGGTACTCAGGTGGTGCAGGCAAATAATTCTAACTTTAAAAATTCATGAGATGTCAAAAAAAAAAAAACCGAAAGAAAAAAGGCGGGGGGCAAGCATAGAGGAAGCTTGGGCATCAAAGTGTCCTGTCCAAGTGTAGATGAGGGCTGCATAAACAAACGGGACCTGGGCAATCCTCACTTCCCATTCAGGAGGAGCCAGAAAAGAACGTGAAGTCAGCTGGGAATTGTGTAGTTGTCTTTATGGTGTGATCCTTACGGCTGAGTTCTAAACGCACGGAGCCAGTCTTGCATGCTTTTAACAAGAGAATTAGCTTATAAATCTGCAGCTATTGTGTGCTGAAGCACAGGATGTGTGAGTTTACTTGCCAGGCTTTAGATTTTTTGAGCTGGGGTTTTGCTTGAACTGGGAAATCAAGGCCTTACGGAATACCAGCCAGCTTGGCAAGAACAGATGTGAAAAGTATTGAGTTGGAACGGTCCCATCTACGCTGCTGAACACTACTGATAAGAGAGCTGCAGGTCAACTGACCATGACCAGTATATAGCCTTGTTAAATGCATTAGGAGCTCTTTTGCCCTAAGTAACCACAGCGTTGTAAAGGTGCTTTGTCTCCACCAGCACAAAGCTATGCTAGCTCAAGCCGGTTGTTTACAGCACTGACTTCAGCCGTGCGTGCAGCCTCTGGGTATCCTTTGTGAAATGTACCTTTGCCAGCTTAAAGCTAAGGTGGTTCTCTGAGAAACCGTTTTCAATTCTTTTCAATTTTCTTATACTTCATTAGGGCTCAAAGCTCCTTATACATAGCATGTATTATCCCCCCTAGAAGAAAGGCAGTGCCACCAAGGAACACACTGTAGCCACTCACTTCCGTAGTTTCCGTTTTGATCCAGAAGTACAGCAAAGTTAATGCTATGTAAGAATTTCCAAAGCGATGCCCAAACTCTTGGAGGGGGGGTGTGGGTGATGTTGCTGAGTATGAAAGCGAGGGTGTGAAAGGCTCTTGACAGTATGATAAATTAAAAGCTCAGTCATAACCTAAACATTAAACAAATGGACAAAGTTCATAATCAGATTAATATCTGGGACACTGAATGCTGTTAAAATTGATGAGTTACCATGTGCTTGGGAAATATGTAGAAATAAGGTCTGAAACCAAAGTTTTTCACACTCCCGAGAGTGACTTATCCTCTGAACTGTCCTTTCCCAGACCTAGTTACCAATTACCACAGTCACCCAGCCTTAGTCATCCATCTTGTTAGCAGTGCTACTTGCAACGGGGCTTTACGGGAAAGTAAGCTGAATTTTAGTTACGAAGTGCTGTTCTTTGTTCACTCCCTAAGGTTTGCATAGTTCCCGTCCATATTGTATCTCTGCTGCAGATAAACAGGATGTGTTTTAGAGCCATCCAGCCTACAAATCAGCTAAAATGCCCTCTTACTGCTCCAGGGAGGCTTTTTTTTTGTACCAGTGCTGGAATATTTCCATAGATGTCCCTGCTTCAGCTCTGGTTAGATTTTTCCAGACTAATTTAATGGCAGATATAAGAGGTAGTGAAGACATGGCTGGTCATCTACTTTCTCCTAAGTCCTTATGGTGTGCGAGATTGTCCCTACTGAATATTTATGAAGGCTTATCTATTTTATTTCTGAATATTTAACCAGGAGCAGGTGCTTGCACTCTCGCCTTGAAGAGCATGCCGTATTCTCATTCTTCTAACTCTGGAAGCTTTTCGTAGTAGCAAGACTCGGTTCTCTCCAGAGTTATGTTCTTGCAAACATCTTGAATAGTGTATTTTACTGCCTCTCCAAAGGCACTTTGAAGATATTGGCAGGCTGTTATCTTGGCATCTAGTATCTTTTACCTTCAAAACGGTAAATATCTTTCCGTCTTCATGTGTCTGTTTCTGTGTGGTTCTTAGTTATTCATGGCTGCCTCTTTTCATTATATCTGAAGTCTCGCGACTTTGGGGAAGGGGTTGTTTAGACCACTGCGTACCGAGCCAGCAAATGCATTAATGGAAAAATTTAAGGAGCCTGTATGCCTGCAACACTGATTCCTCCCTCTTGCCCACCCCGGGGAACTAACTAAATTGATTTCCACCTGGTGAGGTCTCAGAGGTACAATTTCTACGTTGAGTAGATTGATGAAATTTAGACACGTTCTGTTAGTCTGTGCAGTTTTTTGGTTTGGTTGTTGTTTTTTGATGTGATTATTTTTTTTTAAGTTTTCACGCTAACCAAGCATTACCATGCGAGTGTCTGGTACTGACCCCTTGTTCCTTTTTATTGTGCAGACTGTGCATATTGTAGGGACAGTGGATTTGGTGCATGAGCACGAGCAGAGTATAGAAAAGTTCATGTCTCCAGTGGGGGATGGTTGTGATTTGAGCACCAGTGAGGTTTGGGGACTCGTTCTCAAAACCCCTATCTGTCCTTAGGACAGGTTATGTCCAAGAATATTCCTCATCTGTGCTGTTCCACCTTTCAATTTAAACAAACAAAGCAAACAAAAACCCACTACCAACAAAAAAATCCCACCCTAGCTGCTGAATCCCCACAAGACATTGCAGAGTTTTCCCATGCCTTAATGAATGTTAGTAAGTTGCAACAAACACGAGAAATGCTGTGCGTTATTAATTGTAACTTCACAGCATGTGCTTTCCTTTTCCTGACAAAGGGTTGGCTTTGACCATTGCAATGGGTCAGGCTTCTCCGGGGCCTTTGAAAAAGAATACCAGCTGGGGGACTGGAACACCTCTCTTATGAAGAAAGGCTGAGGGACTTGGGTCTCTTTAGTCTGGAAAAAAAATGACTGAAGGGTGACCTAATCAGTGCCTATAAATACTGAAAGGTTGGGTGTCAGGAGGATGGGGCCAGGCTCTTTTCAGCGGTGCCCAGGGACAGGACAAGAGGTAACGGGCACAAACTTGAGCACAGGAAGTTCCACCTAAACATGAGGAGGAACTTCTTTCCCTTGAGGGTGGCAGAGCCCTGGCACAGGCTGCCCAGGGAGGCGGTGGAGTCTCCGTCTCTGGAGACATCCCAAACCCGCCTGGAGGCGTTCCTGTGCCCCCTGCTCTGGGTGACCCTGCTCTGGCAAGGGGTTGGACTGGATGATCTCCAGAGGTCCCTTCCAACTCTCTGATTCTCGTGCGGCTCCTGTCCTAGAGAGGTGATGGCATGCTTTCCTTACGTGAATACTGTTTTTTTGTTTGTTTGTTTGCTTTTGTAAAGGAACTTGGGCTTTCTCCTGAGTTACTGATCTCAGGCAAAGACTTTGCCTGCCATTTCTGTGGAAGGACGGAGATGTCTTCTAGCTGCCCGCAGAAAGGAGTGGCCCTGGGGGGTTCCCAGACGGATGCATAAACCATACAGTTCAGTTCCCAGGGGAAGCGTGTAAGACCCTCTCAGGCAATGCTCTTTTAAAGCAATGTTGGAAGAAGAGGGAGAGAGGAGGAATGATCCAGAAGTCTTCCTCAAAGGTGTGCTGTGTGGCATAATGACCCATGGCCTGTTAAAGCTAGGCTGTTGCTTTTGTGTAAATCATAAAAACCTGGTTGGAAACACCATGTGTAAGTGAAAGCTGGGAAGAGAAGTGAATAGGAAATTAAATGTCATTTCTGTAGCTATTTCTTAACTTAATTCTCCAGTGCTTCCTGTAAAATTGTTCCAATTTCAGTCATTGTTGTGGATATTTGGTTCCCATTTGGACAACACAGGGAGATGGTCAGCTGCCATCTGCTAACAGAAGTACCAGCTCTCCCTGCAGTGTACGCAGATGTGTCTGGAAGATCCCACTAAACAGCCGGATCCTGCATGTGTGAACTTGAAATAAAATTGGCGAGTGCCCTGGGAGTGTTGCTTTCTGGGAGTCATGCCCATCACCAAGATGATTACATCCATGTGTTTCAGTGCTGTACAACCTTTAAAAGAAATCTGAAGGATTGCTTTTGAATATCTCTAATAGAGGAGGATGTGATTTGAAAGGCACTTCTAAAACTATCTAGGTAAAAGTAAGTGAAATGTGCTGGATAATGAAAAGCCTTTGAACTCCAGTGATGCATTGAGAGTGGTAATGTTCAGTGCTTGTTTTTATCTTATTAAATGTATAGTAGCACTTAAATTGCTTTGCTTTAACACCTCCACATAGCACATGCTGTAAAAAAGGAGAGTTGGCTTTACAGTAACTGTTAGCTATGGACTCTCACGTCGCACTGCATTATCACTGTTATTGTGTATTCTTATGAGTGCAGAGATAGGAGGAACCATTGGGCCATTGAGTGTTCTCCTCCGTAACAGCAACAACTGTGTTAAGCCTAGAAATATTCCCAGAATATGAATTCCACATATTATGGGTGATGGTGTGCTTCTTAACAATGTAGTATGGTTTGATAACCTGTAATAAAAGATCAGATAGTGCAACTATAATGTTCCAAAAAGCAGAGCAGGAGAGTTGGAGGATATCACTAGTGTCTTAGGCCTATTCATTTGCATAGTATGTATTAGATAATATTTGTAGATTAGCCTAGGAATTGGTTTTTATACCTCATTATAGGGGATGCCAAAAAACAAAGGAAAAAACTAGCGTTCTCACTGGGCTATGAGGCAGTGGCACAGCATGGGGTTTCCTTCCACTCCAAACTTTCTTAAGTGATTTAAGATCAAACATGAGCAGGGCACGTCGCTTTGGCTGCTGTCCATACAATTGCAGTAAGAACAGCAATACATCCTACCCGACTTTCTGCCGAACTCTGGCCACTCTGGAGCTTTGAAAGAGAGGAAAACATGGGCTGGGAGGAGGAAGACTTCTGTTTTGAATTCTCCAAATGTTTAACGGAGATCTAAATCTTGTATTTTTAGAAAACAAAAACAGTGGAAACAAACTGATCTAGTCCCATTTCAAGCCTTCTTCAGAGAGCTAGTCACTTAAACTGCTCCTTCCATCAGCTTTTCAGGATGTCTTCAAACACCACAAGTTGCTCCCCCTCCGCCTCATAAATATGGGAAAACCATTCTAGAGCTTCATTCTAGAGTCCACATTCGCTTTGACTTCCAGTCTGATGCAACCACTGTAGAACTAATTGATCCCTAGCTGAAACATTGCCCTTTCATTGAAACAGTTTGTAATTCTTCCTGCCTGCTTCGCCATTTCTCTACCCTTCCCGTATTTGAAAATCTTGACATTTCTCTCTTTTAACGAGATACCATTTCTGTAATCATTCCTGTAACCTTTCTGTGCAACTTTTAAGCTTAAATTTCTCTTCTTTGAATGCAGATGATCAGAGTGGTGGTACAGCATTTCACATGAGGCTTCACAGGTGCCTGGAACGCTGTTCAGAAATGACTGGCTGCAGTACATAAGGCGTTTGAGAGCTGGGAAGCAAGAAGGCGGCAGTTCCCCTGGAGCGCTTGCCCAGGCTCTCTCCCTGCAGGGAGGCCAGTCTCTCAGGGCTACTGCCCCCAGCATCTCAGAGTCTCATCTGCCTTCTGCACCGTTACTCCATGCATGTGCTCAAGCTCGTGCCCTCCTGCCCCTCAGGAGGAAAAGCGGAGGCCAGAGCAGTAAACAGAATCTTATCTTTCTCGCAACAGCTTTGCTTTCAAACACAAGAGAGGAGCTTTGGAAAAGTGTTTGGCAGGGGTCCTTCTTCAGTCCCAGGTTTGAAAGGATCAGCGGGGTTAGACTGGAGTCCTCTGTCCTCTCTGCTTCCACTGTTCCTGAGCTCTTATAGCCGGCTAGTCTCTATCTCTCTCTGCAGCTGTTAGAGTAAGCTTTCCTAACTGATCTGCTCATATCTTTTTCGCTGCTTTTATACTGCATATCTGTCCTGAAAACAAGCTGATGTCTTACCTTCCGATCTTCTTGCTTTGAGCAATCAGCATGTGGTCTCTGGCAAGGAGGGAATGAGAGACTGGAGTGGGAGGCTTGTGATGACAGCAGATCGCATCCTCTCGCATGCTGGAGTAAATGCGGAGTAGCTTTTGCTTGGGCTCTGCATAGGTGCTACCAAGGTCAAAACACTGCTCGTTTGCAAATCTGTCCTTAAGCACACACAGATGCCTACTGAGCGCCCAAATCATATGGAGATGAAATGGAAACAAATCTGCTTCATAGCTTCTCCAACTTAAAGCTAGCAGATGTGTTTTTGTTTCTTCCTCATGCTGCAAAATCCCTTACGTCAGTGCTCGGGACAGCGTTACAGATATTTGCTGCCTTTTGATATTGGTCTTTATTTTCTCATTGCGTTTGAACCTTTTCTGTATTGGTATTTTTCACCTACTGGATGAGAAAATGACAAGGAAAAATATTTTCTTTGTCTTTGCCATAGAAGTGTGGCAGATATGGGCTCTTGAGCCTATACACCAGCTGCACCATCGCTAAATTGTGATACATTATTGCTTCCATTTCTTTGCTTCCTCATTCTTCAGTCAGCCGGAAGGGTAAAGGCTTTAGGAGAAAACAAAGGGACAGGCTGCTTTCAGAGTGGGAAACCTGAGGAAGGAAAACTGTCAAAACCAGCAGCGGGAAAAAGGACATGTTGTAAAGGAGAAGGTGCCTAGCAGAGGTTCGACGGGGGGGTCTGGAGCAGCAGTCGAAGCAGTGGGGGTATAAATGCAGAAGCGGTGCTGGAAGGAAGGTTAGGATGTGTTTGGAGCTTATCATGGAGGCACAGGCGAGCTTGCAAATCCTGTTGAAGTGGTCACACAGCAGTGACGGGTTTGACCACGGTGCACATAGAGGCATTTTCTTAAAGCATTCGGATTTCAAATCGGTGTCCATTTACTGCGTAGAAAACAACGCTTGTGTGTACTTCATCTCTTCCAAGCCAGGGAGCTAACATGTGAATGGTTTGTTCTTTTTCCTTTGGTGGGATGGAGGCATTTGCCATGACCTCCATAAAGCTGCGGCGTCTGTGGCCTGCTTGCTGGTGCCCCCATGTGCGATGGGATGTCTCAGCGCTGGGTACTGGTGCAAACTGGGCAGGCGTGCTGCCTTACGGCTGCTCCCCCAGCTCGAGTCCTTGGGCAGGACTGAAACAAATGGTTGGGATGTCTTGCTAATACATGTGCTCTTTCCCAGCTGTGGAGTTTAAACGAAGGTAATGGTAAAGCCTAAGTGTGTCAGAGTAATAAATAACAAGTGATAGACCCTTTTTTTAAATATATATATGTGTGTATATATATATATGAAATAAAAAAGGCTTCTTTTTAGATACACACACACACACATATATATATATATATAAAAAAAATAGAAAGAGAAGGAGTTATCTTCATGTGCAGCTGGAGGAAGGGAAGTATGAAAGAATACCTTGAAAGCATTAGGGGCGGGTGGAGGAAGGGCAATCATAATGTACCTTTTTTTNGCTGGAAATTAGACTAAGAATTTTGCTGTACCTTTTCTGAGCAAGAGCAGCAGTTGATTGATTGTTTTTCTAATTAGGAGCAGTAGCGCACACATGCCGTGGATGCACGTCTGAAAATTTTGCCCTAAATGAACTCAATAGTAGAAAGACTTCTTTTTCTTTTTTTTTTTTAGCGCAGTTAACAAAACAAACAAAACCCCAAACAGAAAAATGCCCTTAACCCTCATTAATTTGTGGAAAATTTAATTATTCATTTAGGAATGTTACTTAAATTCTAATCTCATCTCTGGTGTCGTATATGAGCACCTTTTAGTTGTTGGGTTGCTTCAGTGATGATTTAATGATGCTTTAGGAAAGCAGACCTGCTAATTGGATGCTTCAGACAGCATTTAAATCCAGTTAAAGTCAGGGTACCTTGAGCATATGCTGGTTTTAAGACATGAATTTGGCCGCTTTGCTGAAGAAGAGTTGAGCATTGGCTTTCCAAACTCGTATGTCTTTACAATACCCATTATTCCTCACAGAAGCAACAAAGGCAGCAAAACACTTACTTTGGTTGAATAAGGTATTAAATTGTCTACTGAACTTTTGGGAAACCATTTTTACCCTTTTCGACACTGGAAAAAAAAAATACGATGACTTATTTTCATTTTGGAGGGATTTATAGTTTTAATAATACTGCCATCCTATTTTGTTCCCAGTAAAGATGATTTGGAAATTAAAACATAAATCTCTGTGGTTTTTTTTAAATAAATCTGATCATGCTAAATTGAACATGAGTAGTTTTCACAGGAAGTGCGGTCTAGTCCATTAAAACAGACATGGAGAGGCTTTTTGAGTATTTTTTCTTTTCGTATCCAGAACTCGCCATTTAAGAGATGAAGAAGTTAAAGCTTCTCAAGCTGTGGAATCCCCATCTGAATTTTAAGTAGTAAGCTAAAAATTTGAGAACGTTCAGCAGAAGAGATTTTAAATGTAATTATTTCAAGATTTTATGTTGAAAATTACGCTGAAGAGCTGAAGCTTTGGGCCCTTGGCACAGCTGCAGCTCTCGGGCTGTTGGCTCTTTTGTTCCTTGCCTGGCTCATGGCAACGAGTGGCTGATGAGATGGGGCTGATCTCAGGGGACGCCAGGTGAGTTTCTGATTTGAGCCTGTCTAATTAGCCAGTCTGGAAGCTTGCGTGGGGTTTGTCAGATGATGTGTTAGTATCAGTAATGTTTTGCTTGTGGTGAATCGACTACAAATTTAGACAAGCCTGAAACATAGTCCTTCATAAGTGTGTTGTGATAAACAGAGGAGCAAGGGATGTGGTGGGACGTATAAGAACCTGATGTCTGCTTACCCTTGGAGTGTCTAACAGTGGTACTGGAAAGAGTCTTCCAGAATTTGAGTATTTTACTAGCTGGGAAAACACTAAAGCAGTTTGTTTTCTAATCTTTGCTTTTATGACATGCAGTTAAAATGGAAAGGTATAATCCCTCTCCCTCCTCCTGACCCTGCCCTGTGACAGAAAGGTCAACGTATGTTTGTGATCCTCTCTGTGTTTGTATCCAAATTCTGCTGGCTTGCTCTGTTGACTTGCTGTAAATTTGTAATGCATCACAAGTTCATAAATGACAACAGCAGCATAAAATGCCGTAGAGAAGTAAATGCAAAGGTATTTTGCAATGTTAGCTTTATTAACATGGAAACTTCTTTGTTGTGTTTGTAGTAGCTTATATTGCATCTCTTCCCAATTTTTTGATTCTCATTGACAGGAAATATAGTTTTTGACTTTTATCTGATTAAGTATTTTGATTAGAAATGATGAAACCATTAATTTCTAGTGAGCATTACAGGAACGATTCACATTTCCAATGTATTGGCCATTGAAAGCGAAGGCCCCTTCCTTAATGGTTCCAGTTGTATTAGTTGGTTAAAAACAAGCTTTTACAATATACAGTTCTCCTTTAGAAAAGTTATTATTCACCCAGATGTAGCTTGTGGAGGCAGACAGAAGGCTTTGAGATAGAGGATTAAAGATTATTTGGAAACCTTACTCAAAGTATTCTAACTTTCTGAGATGTAAAGCTCTTCAAGGATAGAAAATAAATGACTTTTCAGAGGTTGGATGGGAACTAATTCCATATGTTGCTATGGGTGGTAAACATTGATTTCCTCTTCGATTCAAGAAGCTTATAATGTGTGAAATCCTCTTTAAGGCAAAGAGCTCCCAGTGCATCAGTGGGGCTAGTTTTTGCTGCAGTTACTGCAGTTTACTGCCATGCTTACACTGTTGTGAATTTAGCAAGGACTTTCTTTTTGCTTTTCTCAGTACATAAATTTGGAGAGATTAAGCTGGGAAGCAAAAGGCCTTGCTTGTGATAAACTTTTGGAAAGTGTTCTGCATGTGGCTATTTTCCAGTTTTATTCTTAACTTTGAAATCAATAGAAGCTAGTGGCCATAAACCTCTCCTGTAAAAAGATTAATTGGTGGTCAGTTACTGAGAGCAAATTACAGCAATACTGTTGGGTTTCTAAGGGAGGCAGACAGGTGTCCATCTAACATTTTTATTACCATTCTGCTTTAGAAGATGTCTTTTCTTTCCCTGACACTCACCATACTGAAAAATATGAGGTTAGTAATTCTAATGAGCTAGATGCAGAATTCCAGGACAAATAAAATGACTTTTCCTTTGTAACAGTGTGATCTAAAGTCTTAAATTTAATAGCAGTTGGTATCCCAAGTTCTGTGTTTGGTTCTTCTGTAGGTGATCACCAAACATCTCCTTTAGCAGACTTTACCAAGGAATTGTGTCAGTAAAGCACTGTCATTAGTTAACATACTTCATCTTCTTCAGAAGAAGTGATACCTTTTTCTCAATTTCTCTAAAGTCAGGTAATGCCAAAACAACAACTGTGGTAATGATGGATGCGTGTATAATATTTGTTTGGCATCTACTTGATGAAGGCTGTCAAAATACTTCATTTCTATGGACATAATCAAATGTCTGGATTCACTTGAGGACAAGCCTGTCCTCGTCTTTCTCAAGGAATAGAAAAGTTAATGTACAATGAACACGGCGCAATTGTATTCATAATCCCCGGTTTTGCAGGTTATAGAAAGATTAAAGCACTGGATTTTGTGGTGCCTGTTAAAATTTTCAACACTTGCATTTGTTAATAGTGTTTTCGTTTTAACTGCCTTGTACGTGAGGATACATCTGCTCATATATAAACATACTTTCTCAGGTAAAGCTTGAGACAGGTCCTCTGGTGAGGAGTTGGTAGATTGCTCCATTTGTCTCTGCCAATATAAATTTCAATAACGTGTTTAATCCTATCTGGGTATTATTTGGGGAGCAATTTGAGTGTCTGTTACAGATCTGGTTTGGGAAATAAAGTAGAAGATTCCTGTTGTATTATTTATAGTGGGAAAAGAGCTTGGTCTCCAGTATGAAGAGTGGTACGGCAGTCCACTCGCTGTACCTGTTAATTCACCCTCAGATTGGGGGGAGACAGCAATCCACAGGGTCAGTTCTGGACCGGTATTACTCAGTGCTTTCATTAATGCTCTTCGTTTTCTCATCTGGATTATAATTACTAGATATGCAAATGATACAAAATTGGGAGGGATTGCGAATATGTTGAAGGACACAGTCAGAACTGAGTTGCCCAGGTTGCCCAGAGAAGCTGTGGGTGCCCCATCCTTGGAGGTGTTCAAGACCAGGCTGGATGGGGCTTTGAGCAACCTGGTCTAATGGGAGGTGTCCCAGCCTATGGCAAGGAGGGTGGAACTGAATGATCTTTAACGTCCCTTCCAACTCTAGCCATTCTGTGATTCTATGATTTTAAGAATGATCTTCAAACATTTAAAAGCTGCTGAAGAAAGAAAAGGAACCTGAGCTCTGTATGCAGAGTGGCTAGAAGAAATCGTGAAGAGCTCTAAACTGCTTTAGTAAGGTAGGTTCAAGTTGGGAAAATACTTCTAACAGGGAGACCTCTGTCAAATAGTGGAGTAGGTTGGGATAGCGTGAACTCTTGATTGTTGGATGTCATTCTTACCCATTGTTGGGTATTTTCAGGAAAAACATAACCTTTGATTCTTCTGTGAACAACAGGTGGACTAGATGACTTCTTAAGATTCCCTGTAGCCCTGTGGGTTTGTTTTGGGTTTTTTTTTCCTGCAGTTTATATTAGACTGCAGACCTTTGTCAAGTGCTTTTAAGGATGAAACATCTGGTAAACCGTATATGTCTTTTCAAGAATGTAAACTAGTACGAATTATCCTGATGGTTCCAAATTTCTCACTACAAGTCTGTATAAGACCTAGTAGCAAAAATACTCTATTTATAAAGAACGCCAACTTTTAGAGACTGTTAAGAATGGGTAATTTTCTTCCATAGAAGGGTGATGTGAGAATTATGGCTTGGGGTCACATCAAAAACTGCAAGCAAATTTGAAAGTGAAATTGTTTCATTGTCCCTCTTCCTTTCCATTTTATCAAACTGACAATAGTGGAGAGATGTTTTAATTTTTCATATTTCACTTTTTAATTCAAGCCATTAAATGAATTTTAAATATAAACTAGCGTCTTGCACTTACTTAAGACCCTTTTAGAATCTGAATATCTTGGCACATTTAGTGTAAGTGGAAAATTGTATGGAAATTACCTTAACATCTATTCTGTATTGCTTTTTACTGCCGACCTCATCGTTCAAATACACATAGCACATGCCCAGCTGGTAGAACTTAATTATGTTCAATTTATGTAACTTAATTATTGAAGACCAGTTTTTAGAGACTTGATTTCTGTGCTTCATCCAGCACTGTTGCTGGCTTAAAGGAACTGCTGTACAGAAAAACACGTTTTCAGGAAGACACGCTTTAAAAATTGCATACTTGTTTCTTTACGAATTTCAATTAGGTCAGTAAAATACTACTTTAAAAACAAACCAACCTAACCTACGCAATAAGGAATGGAAGATAAAGGTATAGTTTGTCTAAACTTAATATAAAATAGTCTCAGAAATGAGACCTTAAGGTTAGGAAATCTGACAATATGATAGCGGGACAATTATTTTTTTCCTGCTTCTCAGTAAGGACTATTTGGGTTTTTTTTTTGAACATAGTGCTGGGAGTGTCAGACTGAAAACTTTTCCGCTGATGCTGGAAGATCACAGATCACCTGTTGAATGGCTGAATGGGAGAGAAGTGTTTTGTGGGATGGAATTAGATTGCCTGGGAAGAGAAGGGGAACTGGAGAGCTGAGTGGTGTGTGCGTGTAGACATCACTCNCTATGATTCTATGAAATGTACATCACTGTTCCTTCTGCAGTCAGTGAGGCACTTCAAGAGGGTGATTCAGAACTTGGGATGGATCATCTTCCAGAAGTCTTGTTTGTGTAGGAAGATTGGGCCTTTCATTCAGGGCTTCAGTCAGCTACTTAAAACCAGGCTGGATGGATCTGAGCCAAGGTCTCTGCATCTTTGAAAAGTAAAAATTAAAGAACAAGTGAGAAATCGTATTAGTGTTAGCTGCTTCAGTCTCTTAAACCTGTTTCGGGACGTGAGATGATCTTTTAACGCGAGTTACCAGAATGCTGAGACCCCTGTCCCATTCTCCTTGCGCCCTTGGCGTGTGTATCATGGCCGTGTTCCAGGCTTTAGACAGGCACATGAGAACCTAAAATGGTTTGTGTAGTCAAAAGTCCCATCTGGGAAATCAGTTCACAGTGAGCCTTACTCTGGTAAAATATATAAATACATACACACACGCTCCCCCCTGCCTCCCTTCCCCTCCCAATTCTGGGAGTTTTACTGGGGAGAGGAGAAACATTCTCCAACTCATGGAGCAGGAGAGCGGTGTCGGTCACCAGTGTGGTGGTGGTACGAGCACATCAGTTTTACACCATGTTGGCAGGTTTGGTTTGGACAAAATAAAGTATCCCTAAAACTCTTCCAGTGTAAGCCTCGTTAAGTTCACTGAACTCCTTAATGTCGGCTCCAGGACTGTCCACATGTTAAATCCAGTGACTGAGCTGAAAACAAATACAATTAACCTAAACTTTAATTTGACACAGAAAATTATTTTGAGCCTGTATTTTGAATATTTATTTCTAGAATGCATGCCATCTTAAAGAAAAAAAAGGGGGAAAATTGATAATTTTTCTTAAATTGTTTTGCTTAAGAATTGGTTTTATTCCAGGAGGAAGGATAATTTCAGATGTTTTTCTTCTTCAGCGATTCATTTTTTTTCTATCCGTTCATTAACCACTGGAAAAATATTTGCCCTGCTTTGTTAGGTGTGTCCTTTTGGACAGCATCTTATAGGCTGTGTTTGGGCTAAATTTAGAGGGAGCTTCACCATTCGTTGCAGCCCTCTAATTATAACTGCAACAGCCATGAAATTGATCCAAACTAAATTAAAAACCAAATTGCTGCTGCTGCTCCCACTGTTTGGATCACCTGAATTATTTATTCAGCTAGTAATACCTCTGAAATGGGAGAATTTTTTGGGTTTGGAGAAAGGGGAGAAAAATAGCCCAGCTGAGCTTTGACATCAGAATTCTCTCTTGCTACTATTTCTGATGATGATTTTTTTTCCCGCCCCCTCCCCCTTTTTTTTTTTTTTTTTTTTTAAATCCACTCATGACCCCCCATGGCAAAGTGCACTAGTCCTGCTGGTGAGAAGACGTCAATAACTCAGATCACATTATGCTGGCAATTCAATCAAATACAGAGTTACCTACGTTTCAGAAACATTTAAAATTCCTAGTTATGGAGGAAGTTAATTTGAAAGAGCAGCTGAATGCCTCCTGGAAACTGCTGAGAGTTTCTCTTTAGTACCCATTCTGCTTGCTTGGTCTTATCGTATATTTTCTGCATTTCTCTAACCTTGTTCTTGATGACAAAAGACATTTGCATGAAAACAGGATCTTTGTTTCTTAAGTGTTCATCTGTTCCTGCTGTTTATTTCCCACCTAAAGTCATAATCCTCTGTTTGTGGCATCACAATTGGTTGCAGTGGAAATTATTATGTCGTCACAAACGGAGGATTATGACTTCAGGTGGGGGGATAAGCAGCAGGAACAGATGAACTCTTAAAAGCAAAAATGCTGTTTCATGTAAATGTCCCTGGTAATAAAGAAGAAAGGGAGGCGAAATACAGAGAAACAGAAAATTGGTATGAGCAGACTTGTGCCTGAACAGTAGGGCAGCAGATTTTCCTTCAGGCAGAGCAGCTATTTTAAATTAGGAACATGTCCATGTAGAATTCATTGTTTTAAATATTTTTCCTTCAATTAAAAAAAAAAAAGATAAATACTGATGTTGCCACTCAACTACTGAAATGACTACTCAGTTCTGTGAAGGATTTTTCATCTTTGCCAAGGTTTGTTTTTTTTTTTATTCCTTTGTTTATGTGTTTATCAAGTCACTTTTAATCTTAAGGGAGTTTCCATTTTTGTGCCTGCTTGATAGGTTTTTCAAGCCCAAACCCCACCATTTGGAATGGAGCATCTGCCCCGCGTAAAGCAGGATGACCATGCTGGAAGCTCATCTAAACCATGCTGCTGAGCCAATCAGCCAAATGCTTTTCACGGGCTGCTTCCATTTAAAACCACAAGCAGTAAGATGACATTTCTCTTCAGCATCATAAGATGGAAAGCTCTGAAATACCCAGTAGCAATCTCAGCTTGTGCCTTATTTCGGTTTTATCTGAGGGCTTTTTTTCCCCCCCCCCTCCACGTTGCAGCTGCTCTATTCTTTAGTAACAGGAGGTTAAAAAAATTTTTTTTGGTGCAAACCAAAAGGTTTATAAGAACAGAAACTAAAATACTGAATTGAAATGAGGGTAGGGAAAGATTAATAACAAAGCCTATTGTGTGCTTCCTGTGGTAGCAGCCAATTTGACTTGCTTTCATTAAAATTCTCCTTGTTAGCTCGGGTGATGTGTTGGGGTGATGGACTATTTGATGTCTGAGAAGTGGTGAGAAGTTAGCTGTCTAATGATGGACTAATTAGAAAGCCCATCCTAGCGGGATCCATGGAAATTGATTTGCACAGTGCCATTTTTGCTAATGAGAATCATGAATACATGTTTGCAGTCCTTTACTTACTCTTCCTACCAACAGCTAATGAAAGAGAGGCAATCATTAAGAGCTCGGCTACAATCTATCCGGAGTTTCCTTTGCCTTGTCGGAATAGCTGTACTTTTAAGAACTTCAGTTTTAAATTATGCTCTTCATAGAGAAGCAAGCTCCCCACGTCTGCCTCCTATGAAATGAGTTTGTTTTCTAATGCATCCCTTCTCAAGAGTTATCCTCACGGAATATGGAGTCAGTATCTTCTGTGTGCGATTTACAGAAAATTACGGTTACAGCATGGGACTGGAAGAAACCATAAATATGCAGTGTGAGTAAAATTAAAATTAATTAGATGATTTTTTCCTACAAGGGCATAACACGTCCATCTACAACTGGGTCAAACATCTTTAATATTTATGTATCTAAGGCAGATAAAAGCGTATTACTTTTAGTGTCTCATCCTATGATTTGATTTGAATTCACATTTACCCGGTTGCTTTCAGATGCCTTTAATCAGCCCAGGCGGCATTTGCCCAGCCAGGCCCATATGACCCAGAGGAGAATATCCGCAAAACTAGATCTTTTTTGCAAACAGATCTCCTGAATAAAATACGGTGTTGATCGATGCAGTGTGGCTGCCCATAATACATCCTCCGTTGTCTATAAGACTCTAGCCTCCTATCACTTCCCAAGCTTCTCAAGGCCTTCTCTGGCCAATAATGATCTGACGTTGCATTGCTTTTCTCTTTCACCTGCATATGTTCTTGTAAATTCTACCATAATTAAAGAAAACTATAGACCTATTCAATTATCCCTTAGCTTAGCTCTTCGTAACTGTTGTAACCCATAACTTGGGAGGTAGCATTAGGCTCTAGGAGCGAACTGTAGTGAAGTTTTAATATATTTGCAGTGAAATGGATATCCTGTAAGTGCTGTCAGGCAAAGCTGGAGTTGAAGACATAGAAGCTAAAAGTGTAAGCTGACAAGCAGCTGGGTGTTGAAAGTAAGAGGGCAAGCAAGGGAATGGTGAAATGTCTTTGTAGGCGGCAACCAAGGAGTTGGAGCCTGAGGTTCTGTAGTGAAGCCTAGAAACAAGGGGAATGAATTGCTTGAAACTATTGTTACCTGATGGATTAGAAGGAAGGGTAGCGGAGGAATCAGAGTGAGTTATCAGAAGGGAAAATAAGAATGGAAAAGGAAGGAGGAAGGTTTGAAGGACTGTGTCTGAATTTCTTAGGTTTCTTCTAAGTTAAAAGAGAAAGAAAGGAAAAAGGAATTCTTGAGGAGCCAGAGATAGCAAGCAGGTGGGGAAACTTGCAAATCTTCACGAGAGATTCTGGTAAGAGGACAGTAATTTGCTCTGGGACAGGGAGACTGTGTGTAGGCACTATCACAAAACGTGATATTGGTGTCAATGTCTGATTTAAATATGAACAAGAAAAGTCCAGTTTATTTTAATGAAGCTGAATTACCTGGACATAACCAGGTAGAAAAAGATCTTCTGTTTTGCCACAAAGGAATTTTGATGAGGTCAGCACTTTATTTATTTCTGAGGTTGAGCGGGCCCACATTATCTTGTCCCTGCATTCACCGTTTTGCTTCAAGGAAGTTCCTATGCACTAGTTCCCTGAAGCAAAAGCCTTATCTGATTTTAGCAGTCAAAACAACTGTAAGTGCATTCATCCAAAGGCTTGCTTTTTCCCCTGGAAGAAGAGGTTTTCTAATTTAAAGATTTGCTTTTAACTCCTCCATTCATGTTTTGTAGTGTAGCATCTGTAAAACATAAATGCATATGTATATTCTGTATATATATGTATACGAAAAGCATCTAGATGTGGTAGATGTTGCCTCCCAGCATTAGCTACTCATTAGTCTTGTGGGGTTTTTTTACGTATTTATTCCTTTTTGTTCCTGTAGTGGAACCTACCTAAGAGATTAAGAAGAAATGTCAAACCCTTATGCACTTTCTGCACTGTTACTGAAGTGGGTTTTCAGTCATCTTACAATGCGTACCATTCAACATCTAAATGTGCTAACACGTAAAAAGAAACAAACAAATTAACACTGTCTTTAAATTAGCCTTCTTGGACATTTTTTATGTGCAAATCTTACTTAAAAATGAAAATGAACCTGCAAAAGCAATTGAACGGCTCAGAGTTTCAACTGCTTTTATAAGGTGCTTGGATTTATTTTTTAAAATTTAGGGAGTAGGCAGCCACTGGACAGTGAATTCACCATAATAATTATGGAATGCTGCATGAACAAATCTCTTACCCTTCCACTGTTCAGGCATAGTCTTCATAGGCACGGAACCACTTGGCTGCAATGAAACAAAACAATAAAGGAAAGGCCACATTAATGAAAAAGCAATGAGTGATGTTAGACACCTAAGACACTCTGGTAGAAAAACACCGGTGATCTACCTAGCTGGTGTCTGGTGTCCTGCTACGTAAAAAGAAATCACCTACATAGTTCCGCTCTCACTTAAATGCAGCCTTTGTTCTGCTTTACACTTTCTCCCCCTTCACACGTGCTTCTCATCTTTCTTCCCTTAACATGCTCCTTCCATTTAATTTTCCCAGTGGAATTGCACTGCCTCCCTATGCAGGCTCCTTTTCCCACTGCCAAGAACCTCATATCCTCTGGTTTTTCTTTCTTCCTCGATATATTGTATTTACTTGCCAATAAAATTCACTTTTATGAGCTATGGTATTCTTGCTTTTCTTCAGTTGTATCTTAAGAGAGGAAGAATTCGGTTTCGTTTTATTGTGGTCAGTCTTCTAAGGTGTGTGCGCACCATGGGACTTGCGAAGTTCCCCACTGGGAGTTTTCCTTAAGCAGAGCCCAGGACCTTGTGAAGCTCAAAGGTTAAATGGTCGCTGTCGCTTCTCCTCGCTTAAGTTGGAGATTGTTGCAGTAGACCTGCTGAAATATCCAAAGATACCTAGGGGTTTGTATCATGCTTTATTGGACAACTGCTTTTATAAGGTGCTTGGATTTATTTTTTAAAATGTAAAGATTTTTTTTTTTTGTCTGTGTTGTCTTCTGTTCACTTGAGTTTACTGCAGTCAGAGAGTAGTGGCAAAAGCCTAGACAACAAGCTGGCTTTGGGTAAACTTTAATGCCAGGAGCTCCTCATGGGCTGCCGTTGCTTGCATTACAAATTTTTTCTCAGTTTTGCTCCAGGTTTTACTTTCCTTTAAGATGGTGTTAAAATGTAGCCCTTCACAAGCAGGGAAATCGAAGCGCTTGAACAGTTGGTAAAATACGCATTTGTGTTTTGGAGAGTGTGTCCTAGATTTCATCATTCATGAAGACTGGTGAAGTATTGAAAGTATCTTTGCTGAAGTGTAGCTGTAGGACGCAGTTACAGAAAGCCTTTTGTGCACGTTCTGTGGGATGGTTAGGAATCCTAGTTAGGGAACAGAGGGTGTCTTTGGAATTAAGGTGGTGAATCACAATGTTAAAGTTCAGCAGCAATGATTAGTAGAATAATTTTTGAGGAACTTAATGACTGAAATGTGCTTTTAATAGTGTTACTTCATGTTACATCCTTAAAAAATAGAAACCCTTGAAATTTTTTTAATGTAAGGAATATATATAAATTAGGTAAGTTGTCTTGGTTTACAGACTGTAGTCGCCTAGTTAGAAGACAGATGAGTAAAATATTCTTGTGTTACCTTTTCATCAATAATGTAAATTTGCTGCAGACTCTAATTTTATCAGAGAGAAGTTTGTTTATCCCTGGGGAGTTGGAACAATGAGCTTGTGAATCATCCTGCATTTGGGTAGCTCTCCTAATCTACTCTCTCCCAACAACCTGTCCTAGCAAAACCAAAACCCACTCTGCTTTGCACTTCAGGGTCCCCTCCCACCCCCCATGTATCCTTGGCAGAGTGATTGACTCTGAGATTTAATAAACCGGGTGAGGTGAGGAAGAGTACCCCACCAGCTTGGCTTCTGGAATCACAGAATCGTAGGGTT
>VXBO01001559.1:27162-43453 GCA_013400135.1 Rhinoptilus africanus | reverse complement strand
TTTCTCTCTTTCTCTCTTTCTCTATAGATTCCTTGGAGGAGTGGCCAGAAAAACAAGAAAGCTGCCTGAATCTTTGCAGTATGTTTGAAAGTAAGAAATAATTTCTGTCATATACATGTGAGGAGTAGACCAGCATATTTATACACCTCTACTTTTATGCAACTCTTCACCAACATAAAATCTATGTTTTAGTAAGCACTGGTTTAGATGCTTCTTTTAGACCACTTTTTTCTATGATAATAAGATGTTATTACAGAATCATAGAGCAGAATCATAGAATTGCCTAGGTTGGAAGGGACCTTTCGGATCTTCTAGTCTAATCATCAACCTAATTCTGACAAAAACCATCACTAAACCATATCTCTAAGCTCTGCGACTACCCATCTTTANGCACTTGGCCTTGTTGAACCTTACAACATTGACGTTGGCCCATCGATCCAGTCTGTCCAGATCCCTCGGCAATGCCTTTCTACCCTAGCATTACAACAACATTGTGTATTTTGATAAAGCATTTACATGTGTCATTTGCTAAACTAGGAAACTTGCTATATAGCCTTGTTGTGATGTCCAGTACAGGAATAGAAATAATGAAGAAAGAAGTTGATGACAATTATGTAGACTCTTGTTTGATGAGATAACTTGGTCAATTATTAGCAAAAAGACACATTTCATTTAAGTAACTTGAGAAGAAAAAATGTATAAGTATAAATTATAGTTATTGAATTTAAAGTTAATAAGTGAATTATTGCACATTATGTGAAACATTTGAGCTGAATTTTTGCAGCACAGCATACTAAGAAAACCAGTAAATGAATTTAACACTCACCTTATAAATTTATGAATATGTAAGTGACACATATCCTAATATTAATTACAATGATCAAATTGCTCAGCCAAACCCCCTGTAAAAGTTCCAATTTAGGTTAAGTTCAAAATCCAACCATAATAGTGAAGAATAAATAAATATAGTTAGAGCTCTTGAGAGACATTCCTGAAAGAATGTTGCAAGCTGGTTGAGTAATGCTGAAATACTGTCGTGATTTCAATTTTTACAGAAATTTGAGGGGGAAAAAAAATTCCTAAGAGGAAAAAGAACTACTTACTGTTATCTTATGTTCTCTGAACACACTACTTAATATCATTAGGTACTAGAATCATTCCAACCTGAATGATTCTATGATTCTATATACAGTGTGGTTCTCTGGGGGTGACTTTTTCTTATTTGTGGCATACTAAAATGGTCCTGCAATTTTTCAGCCACAGTTGTTTATGAGGGGGAAAAAAAAACAATTGTTGAGTCTAGCTACCAACCGCACCCACCCGTTCTCTCTTAACTTTATATTGTCCGTGGAAACTGTGCTTAAAGTAATGATGCAGAATAGTAGGAAGAGGCAGAGTCAACACATCTTCAGCAACAGTTATTTTTTGAGTATAATGAGCGAACAAAAATAAAAAAATTTTTAAGTAAGTAACTCATTTTTATACTTAACAACATTTCTTCCAAAGAGCTTCACTTTTTACAACCAGGTTGAAAATCCCCTGAGGAGACTGGTTGAATGAAGTATATATTTATTTGAACATAGACTAAAACACTTGCTTTCCCAGTATTTCCCATTGGTACTACAAGGACAGAGGAGGAGGAATACATGAGGCATGAGGGTATTTCATGCAGAAATCCAAGAGATTGCAGGGAATGCCGTGGCGGTTAGAGATTTTAAAAATGTAAGAAATTCAACATCAACCAACAGTGCGTATTTTACCTGTGTCAAACCAAAATATCTCAAGGTATTTTTTAGGAAATCAAGCATTTTGCTTGTAATAACAGAATTATATGAATGATAGTTATCTGCTGTTTAGCTGCCGGACATACCTAGGCTCACGTACTTAAGATAGTTTTGACACTTACAGTAAGAACAGTGAAAGAAGTTAATGTTCTTATAATAATATATTGTATGTTTTCACTTAAGTCTCAGGACAACCTTAAATTTATTAACGTTATTAAAAAGTGAGAGGTTTGTAATGCCTGTAGTGCAAAACTCTGCTAATCAGTACAAAGGTTATGATGAAAATAAAAGGTACAAGCTTACAGATAGCAAGAAGTGGTGGGGCAAAATGCTCTCCCCATGAGTTCCAGTTAGCACAAAATCCTTGTGTGAGGGTCACCAGGCTCCTAGATGGAGGAGTACAAGTTTTGAAAAGACCTTCTGAAACCTTTTTAAAGGAATGAACACAGAAGAAACGAGCATCATGCAGTATGTCATAAAGAAATGGCTAAAAAGCTAGATAACATAATCTGAACCATAGAGAGGAACTCTGCCAGGAATGTGCAGGAGGAAGAGGAAATGAGGATAGTTACAACCAGCAAAATTTCCTCAAGCAAAGGTGTTTTACCCATGACAATATCACAGCACATAGAATTTATCCCTATCATGATAGTCCATAGGTAATAAAACCCCAGTTCCTAAGTAAGGAAAAAAATACATTTATTTCATAAATGTGAAGATAAAAAATATTCCTAGAGTGCGCAAGACTCAATCAGGCATGTAAAGTTTGTTATAAAGAGACCTACAGGTTCCAGTTTTTCAGTGGTGCTGAAGACACAGCATAGCCAATAACAGCAACCCTAATACAAGATTTGCATTTTTTTCATAAGCTTCATAAGGTTAATTATAAATAAAATAGGAATTTTATGGGAATTTTGACTAGCCTGAAAGGTAGTAACTATTATCAACACAATCATTTTCCAACCTCATTTGCAGAAATTTAATTCAAAAGATGGAAGAATCCTGCCTATTGACAGTAAGGAACAAAGATGACGTTAGACAGAGAAAATGTGCAGAATGTGACCTCTCTTAAACTGAAACAGCAAGCTACAAAAAGGAGTATGCTATAGGCATCTATTACCATTTCTATTTCTCCCATTAAACTCTTTATCAAAATACTCAGTTTTTCTTCTGCCTTGAAGGTATCTTCTCCATTTCTCTCAAAATAGAAAATATAAATATTAAGAAATGCCAGCCAAGTTTAAATTCTGATTCTTTAAAATATTCTTTAAAATCTTATGTTGTAGCAAATCTATACTTGATGCATGCACCTGCTGAAGTTATGAAGGAATAGCTTTGATTAGTCCTTTTTTTTTTAACTCCCTCTGTTTTCTACCTCTTGTTTTCTTATGTTTTGCAAATATATTTAAACAAGCTAACGTCCACTTTCAGTTTTAATTTCAACTAGTACAGAGTCTGCTATTGTGTTTTAGGGTGTTTTTTTGCTATAGGAAACTGTCATTGCAAATATTATATATTATGCAAAGAAAGTTTCTAAGAATTATTTTCTACAATTTATTCAAAAAAGTCCACAGCTTCTATGCCATTTTTCCTAGTCTATTACAAGATCTACATTCAAAACCCTTATTAAGTTCTAATACAAGCTGAAAATCAGGAGCAGTACATAATTCCTTGATATTCTCTGACTCTCTTCTTTCCTCCCTTCTTCTCCTCATCCTCCCATCAATATTTAAGAAATACATAAAAGGACCAAGTTATTAATTAAATAGAAAGGGATTCAAACGCAAGTTTCCACATCTTCTAATTGTATTTGTATTGCAGGAATTTCTGTAAAATGAGAATTTTAGCCAACATTGCTGGGAATATAGTTAAGCTTCAAACTGACTGAAAACTAGATTATTTTGTTTAAGCGTCCTCATTTCACTCTGCTTTAGTCCATTCTCACTTTAAATTTAAATATTTATGTTAAATTCATATTAGTATATGTTTTAATGTTTTGGTTTGGTTTAGTTTTGGTTTTGGGGTTGGTTTTTTTTTCCCCTGTATCTCTGAATGCTTGAATACCCTCTTCATAGAAATATAGACATTTCATGCTAAAATTATTGTACTCTGATCTTCTTAGAATCATAAGAATTAAAATAGGAAAAGGCACATTGGGATAAATGGGAATTCCACTGTTAGTAAAGTCCAGATCAGCTTAAAACTGCCCACATTTGCTTCTACCTTCCAGACTAAATATCCCATTCAAATATATTTCACAAAAAAATGCATGAAGACCAGTTTGTTCCTGGGTGTATGTGGCAGAGACATTTGGGGGTATAACTCTTAAAGAACTGATGAGAGAAGGGAAGGCATGAAACTGTGCAGGTCAATATCCTTCAACATGAGACTGTTTGCACTATTGTCATGTACAGTCAGAAAGAACTGAATGTCCTTAAAGATAAAAGCCCTTCTGAAATTCTTTCTGGTGTAGCCTATGTCTGCTGTACTCTCAGGAGCATGTCTGTGCCAAAAGAGCTTAACATAACCTAGACTGTTCACCTTAGTCAACATTTAGTCACAGTTACCTCTTTTAGTCTTCACTCATAAAGCAGTCTGGTTATTTTTTGCTACTCATATGTAATCTCCTTCAAATTTGTCAATATCTTTTTGGTAATGTGGTACCCAATATTGAGTACAAAAAAATTAAATAGCTTTCAAATAGCTTTTATTATTATTATTGTTGTTGTATTATTACTACAAACTCTTTATATTACAAATATACCCATAGGGCCAAAGTTTTCATAATAGTCTTTGATTTGGCATCCACAGTCAATTACAAGATGAATTAATTGTAGATACTTTTGAGACCATTAAATACTTAGCATTGAGTTACCCTTGCCTAATTACTTGTAAATTAGGTACCTAGGTGAAACCTTTTTATAAGAAAAGTCCTCTGAAATTATGCTTTGATATGTCTGGATTGCCTTCTGATTTGTATCAAATCAAATATAAGCTGAAGAACAGAGTAGAAATTAGAAAGTCACAGAAGATAGTTTTAGAGCTGCAGTGCTATTGTGAAACAGACCACTCAGGAAATATCTCCAAAAGTATTTTACCAAGTCATTTTTAACACCTTTCATATTAATATGTTTAGGATGTGACAGATGTGAAATCTCTTTGACTCAAAGAGCATTTCAGTGACTTTGGAAGTCCTTGAAGGCTCTAAGAACAGCCATGAGCCTGGCATGATTTAATTTTTCTATGTATCTGCTCTACAGGCAAGCTGCAGGCAGCTTCTAGGAGGGCTTGGCGACACAACGAGTTGCCCCTTCATCCTCTAGAAAGCCCTTTAAAAGCATTTAAGACTTTTTCTGTTTGTTCAAGAAAATCATATTCTCATGACTCACCTGTGTGCTGTGTATACTTTCTGACTAATAAGCCTTCCAGAAACCTTTTATAAAAAATTCACATGAGGTACCCAAAAGTTTGGTGGAACATTAATTGGAAAGGACATTTATGAGTACTGTTGTTGCTGCCTTTAGATTTCTAAGATTTAAGCAAGAGATTTAGCTGATCAACTTCCTCCTCTAGGGAACTGTTGTAGTACTTTTACTGTAACAGTTTGGGAAAGTGTCACAGCACCAGCTGGTAAACCGGTAAATATCAAATGTAAGGGAGAGTCCTACAAGTCAATATGTTATACAGCAATCCTCTGCAAATACTTAGCATGAAAGGTACTGCTATATAAACATAGCAAAAATACAATGATGAAGCCTAACTCTACCTAAACTGCTGGCTACTGCAATAAATCTTGAAAATGTTTCTGTAAGCATATAAACTGACAATTCCCGAAGAAAGGTTTGTTGCAAGGCAGTGACGGTATGAATGGAATGAGTCTGTGGAAGTGAGATTTAACAGAACATTACATTCTGAGAACAGTAGGCGCAGGTAGTCTTAGCGGCACTAAGGTCACCAAATACAGTTTTCAAGATAAAGAACATTAAAACCACAAGTGCATAAAATTAGTGCTAGTTGGAGAATTTCTGAAATAGTTGGGTCACAGATCCTCTAGTGTTCAGTGTTCCATCAAAACGGAAGAGAAAATTGCTTTGAACATTATTCTCTGTATGATATGAAGGGCGCTTCTGTTTCTTCCCACAAACTGTTATAAATAAAAAGCAACTCTATTAAAGCTGATGGAGTTAAACACTGACGAAAGGAGAACAAAAACTGTTTAATGAGAATCCAGTCAAAAGTATTGAGGTTTTACAGAACCTTTACTCTTTGTCAGTACCTAAAAAATATAAACAAATTTAACTGTGACAAAATCAGTGACAGGAGAGCAAGAAGTTATGGAGTATGTGGTACAAAAGGTCATGGCATTCCTGCCTGTTGATGTACACTGCAAGTAAAATTGAAGTGAGAGTTTTCAGAACTGGCATTTTCTTGAGGTTTAATGTAAAACTGAATCTCGTAGATGAAAAAAACACTTATCAAGATGTTCTGTTCTTCTGAATTTAAGCTGATCCCATTCCCAATAATACAGATCAATCAAGGTACATACTGTTCCTGGAATTATAAATGGGGATTTTGGTAAAACTTCTTCATTGGAAAAATGTAGTTTGAACATTAGATGATCTGGTATTAGCTAATCTGAAATGTAATTAGCATTTACTTGTGATCAGGTGCATATGTCAGCAGTAATGGCTCCAAGTTTGATTACTTTTCGTGAAGAATTGTGATTACATGTGGCTACCAACTGTTATTGTCTAATGTGATGCATGCAGAATGCCGATAAAGGAATGTTATCCATAAGTTTACTCCTTCCTGACCTGAATGTAGGCATGAAGAAAAACTATTGACAAAGCACACAAAGGAAGATTGATTGCATTGACAAGGAAAGAGCGATTTAAGATATTTCAATATGTTAAAATTGTCTCATAATCAACTAACAATTTCTTCATACATTATTTACTGACGAGAGGTTTTTTCCTCAGGATGACAATATTTGTAAGACAAAAAGGATTGTAAAAGTTCTTTCTTGCACAGGTAAACTTGATCAGGTAAATAACAAAAATATCTGAAGATATTTATCCTTTTTTTTAATGAATACTTCAAATTTTATTCTTATTTATTCAAAAGTCAAGACAAACACTATTTAACTTGAAGCATGTGAATGCTGCCTTTAGTGTGAGTGCATGAAGTTAATCACATGCTCTATTGGATTAGATCATGAATGTATATTGACTTCACTGGGTTTACAGGACAGGAAAGAAGTTGTAGTGAAGCCAGGTAGTACAGTTTTACACTTGTATATGGGTTCACTGGGGCAATGTATATAAACCTGAGTCGAAAGTATACTAATCTGGCTATTGCACTGATGAAATGAGGAAAAAAAATAGCACAGGGGTTAATGACACATTTAAGAACATATACATCTCTTCTGTGGTCTTGACAGCTGTAAGCAGACCTGTAACATCACAGGATTATCAGGGAATAATTAAAATGGGATTAACCAAATATTTATGTATGAAGGCATTGAATGTCAGTGATTTTCTCTTTCTAGATCCAGTGCTATATATTAAAATAATTTTCATATTCCTGTACATTTGCTCTTGGACTCTAATATCAGTCCTCGAGAAACAAGTTCCATTAGTTAAGAGTAATACCTGCCTTTAAGTAAGATTTGTTAGAAGGTATTTAGGAGCTTAACATTTTCTCATTTCTCAGTCTTAAAAACACATGCATCTTTCTGACCCATACCAAGGTTTAAGTGATTTCATCATAACAAAACCTTTGTCTTAACTAAATCTAGACAAAAGAAAGAGCTTTCTAAAACCAACCCCACTACTGGATACAGCCAATGTTTATAAGAAAGATGATGTTTATATGAAACTGACAATACAGGATTTTCTTCACATACTTGCTCACTGTCTTGCCACCCTTTGAAGTTTTTCAAGCAATTTTAAAAGCAATTTTTGTAGTACAAATCACCTTCCGTGCCTGTAGTTAAAAAGAACTATGTAGCTCAGGATTCATATTTGCAGATTTAACAGTTGATAACATGCTAGTGGAGTTGTGGAAATTAAACTTGCAGCCTGGAAGACCAAATCCATGGTGTGGATTTAATCTTTACTTATAGAAGAGACTAAACAGCAAAGAAGAAGTTGGATCTCTTAACGTGGCCTGGAGACTATTATACTACATCTGTACTGACTGCACTGATGNAAGAAAAAAAAATCTAAATTGCATTATGTTGTCATTTAATGCTTCCTTCAGACTAAAACCAAATTCAGTCTCATGCATAATAACTTGTAGCCATTGGTAAATGGTCATTGCAATGTTTCTTCACAGTTTGCCCTTCTGACAGCCCTGTAAAATACACCTTTGAGGTTAGAGAAGTAAAAGTTCAATTACTAAATACATCACTCACCTAAGAATGCATACCTTATGCAAAAAGAAAAGTCAGACCCCCAATGATTATGACTTTCTTACGGAACAAGCACAGTGCAGATAATAATAGATGCATTTGAAAAAAACATGGTGGGTATATACAGTCGAGCTTTTTCCAGTAAATAGAACTAACTGAATGGAAAGCAATAGCTTTCCTATAGTTTTTAGTAATCCATCCTGTAGAATTTGTCATGAACTGCTTACAAAGCTTAAATAGGTCTATAGAAAGACTATAACTCTTTATTAATTTCTGTAACTTCTAAATAGATTTCCTATAAAAGTGTACTACATTGTTGTTAAGTTGTGCCTTATTTGTATGTAAACATGTAGGGCCATTTGTCATATTGTAGTCTAGATGGAGAAATTACATGAGGTAAAAAGTGCAAAAGCACAAGAAAAAGCATAAGAAACTGGATCAGATTTTAAAACTCTATTCTTTGTTTGCTATCAGATGATTAAAAGTTAGCACCTGAAATGATATATGGACGCACTTTCCGTAGTGCCTACCTTCAGCAGTCCCCCAATCAAGAGATGATATAGAATCATAGAATCATCTTGGTTGGAAGGGACCTTTAAGATCATTGAGTCCAACCATCAACCTAACATTGCCAATATCAGCACTTAACCATGCCCTTAGGCACCGCATCTACCAGTCTTTTAAATACCTCCAGGGATGGTGATTCCATCACTTCCCTGGGCAGCCTGTTCCAATATTTGATAACCCTTTCTATGAAGAAGCTTTTCCTAAAATCCATTAGGATAACGTCCCCTTCATAACTTCCCCGTGCACAACTTGAAGCCATTTCATCTTGTCCTATCATTTGTTACTTGGGAGAAGGAACCAATCCCCACCTTACTACAACCTCCATTAAGATAGTTGTAGAAAGCAATAAGGTCTCCCCTCAGTCTCCTTTTCTCCAGACTAAACAATTCCAATTCCCTCAGCTGCTTCTTATAAGACAACTAGAAAGTTTGTAGCAGCTCTTATTGACTACTGTCTTTCAAATACACAGCCTGGACTTTCAGGAAAGTAGAGTAACTAACCTAATAGGGACTGATCAGAGTGATCTCCATGTCATACCTGAAAATGAGAATTTTGGCTCCTACAAAAAGTTAGTGTTCAGCTCTTAGTCTCTAGAATAAAGTGAGGTTTTGTTTGAGATATAGAAGTTTAAGCTTCTGACAAGCCTACTACCCATATTTGCTTTAATTATTATTTTTCATTTTTGTCTTGCAAATACATAGTGACATCCTGTCTGCATTTTACTGTTTTTCCTATCGTCTGCTGGAAGTTTCTAAAAAAATCAGCCAGCACAAATGTATGTTCTCTCTTACATAGAAAATATGTTTCAATGATGAATACATTAACTAGACACAAACCTTATATTTAATATTTTTTTATATAATCAATTCATTAATTATGCTATAGTATGTCAAGAAAGATAGAGATAAAAGAAATAGAAAACAAGATAGGGAAGTTTGAACCTTTTAGATGGCTCATTCCCAAGGCTGTTCAGCACTTTTCCTCGTGAAGATTGCACTATTTTTGCTTTGGTGTATTATCTCTCCGACTCTCTTTAGTGTTTAGTGTGGTAGTTTATTTAAAGTTACTTGCAGTCGTTTATTTAAAGGTACTTTTTATACTGGAATTCATATTGGAGTTTCAGTTCATATGGCTGACTAATGCAGTACTGTGCCTGTTTAAAATTTTCATAGAATATTTCATGTTAAAAGATGATATTACATGTCTCTTCTTTTGTATGCTACTCTAAGTTCCTCTTTAAAAGTCTTAGTTCACTACTGACTAGATTTTTACAGATGCCTTTAGTTTCTAATGACATAGTTTTGCATGTGGAAGTAACTACACCTGCATCTTCCACCTTCACAAACCTCTTGTTTTCCAAAATTTATATGATAAAATATACTGATATACTCAAATATAAAAGCACACACTATAATTTGTTATAAAAGTGGAGGTCAGTTTGAGGGAAAAGCAAAACAAGTCATATGAGGAGAGGCTGAGGGAACTGGACATGTTTAGTTTGGAGAAGAGGAGGCTGAGGGGAGACTTCATTGCCCTCTACAACTACCTGAAAGGAGGCTGTAGAGATGGGTGCTGGCCTCTTCTCACAAGTGAATAATGACAGGACCAGAGGAAATGGTCTGAAGTTGCGGCAGGAGACGTTTAGATTAGATGTTAGGAGGCTTTACTGAAAGAGTGGTCAGACACTGGAACAGTCTGCTCAGGGAGGTGGTTGAGTCACCATCCCTAGAGGTATTTATTATTTGACACTTCAGGGCATGCTCTAGTGGCGGAGATTGTAGGGATTTTTTTTGTGTGTGTATAGTTGGACTCAATGATCTCAAAGGTTCTTTCCGACCATGAAGATTCTATGATTAAGATATATGCTCTTAAAATGCAGAACTGAGAAATTGTTTATTCAAAGACAAAATACACTGAATAGTTTAAAGAGGAAGATTATAGTCCACATTCCTCTATGTGGGGAGGGAAGAAAAGAGATTCAATTTTGTTATTATTAGGAAAAAATATTTTTAAAATTTAATTTAATTTAAATTCTTATATATCTGTTCATTTGCTTTAGCTCATACTTTCAGATTAAACAGCACAGCAGACATTTCAGTCTTCTTTTTTTTCAACTTTGAAAAGCTTGAAACAGTATCTTTTAGAAGTTTTCAGAGACAATTGAACTATGTCCATAGAATCATAGAATGGTTTGGGTTGGAAGGGACCTTCAAAGGTCATCTAATCCCACCTCCCCTTCAATAGGTNGGGAACTGGACATGTTTAGTTTGGAGAAGAGGAGGCTGAGGGGAGACTTCATTGCCCTCTACAACTACCTGAAAGGAGGCTGTAGAGATGGGTGCTGGCCTCTTCTCACAAGTGAATAATGACAGGACCAGAGGAAATGGTCTGAAGTTGCGGCAGGAGACGTTTAGATTAGATGTTAGGAGGCTTTACTGAAAGAGTGGTCAGACACTGGAACAGTCTGCTCAGGGAGGTGGTTGAGTCACCATCCCTAGAGGTATTTATTATTTGACACTTCAGGGCATGCTCTAGTGGCGGAGATTGTAGGGATTTTTTTTGTGTGTGTATAGTTGGACTCAATGATCTCAAAGGTTCTTTCCGACCATGAAGATTCTATGATTAAGATATATGCTCTTAAAATGCAGAACTGAGAAATTGTTTATTCAAAGACAAAATACACTGAATAGTTTAAAGAGGAAGATTATAGTCCACATTCCTCTATGTGGGGAGGGAAGAAAAGAGATTCAATTTTGTTATTATTAGGAAAAAATANCTGCTGGCCACACTTCTGATGCAGCCCAGGATGGCATTGTCTTTCTGGGCTGTGAGTCCACACTGTCAGCTCACGTGCAGCTTTTCATCCACCAGCACCCCCAAGTCCTTCTTCGCAGGACTACTCTCAATCTCTTCATCCTCCAGCTTGTATTGATGCTGAGGTTGCACTGACCTGTGTGTAGGACCCTGTACTTGGCCTTATTAAACCTCATGAGGTTCACATGGGCCCACTTCTCAAACTTGTCCAGGTCCCTCTGGGTGGCATCCCATCCCTCAGGTGTGTCAGCTACACCACACAGATTGATATCATCTGCAAACTTGATGAGTGTGCACTTGATCCCACTCTTTATGTCATTGATGAAGATATTAAACAGTACTGGCCCCAGCTCAGACTCCACTTGTCACTGATCTCCATCTGGAAATTGAACTACAACAATTGAGTCTATTGCCTTTTTTTATTTAGTTAATTATTGTTGTTCTTAATTAGAAGAATAAAGAGTTTATGTGTTGGCAATAGCTTGAGCTGAAAGGAATCTCAGATCCCTGGGATTTGTTATGACACTGTGATTCTACCTCAGGCTGATAATGTATTTAAATACTTCTATACATGTGGTCTGTGGTGGCTGGTCCCATGATTCAGGAGGAAATTTAATGTTGTAAACATTGCATCTTCTTCTGTAAACATCTTTCTTTTGTTCTCTGTATTTAATTTACTCTGAAAAATCTGCTGATTATTCCATTGGTCACTTGCTGATCATTTCACTCATTTTACTCAATAGCAAATCCGTTTTTTACAACCACAAGACAAAGCAAGTAAGTCAGGGAGATGAGAAATAAGAGAAGATGAAGCAGTTACGGGGAATAAGTGTCTTCATTTGAAGTAATAGCTGAAATTGGGCATTCACTCACCTCTCTGAATCCTGAGACAAAGCACCAGTCTTGTAACATACGGACCAGGCATCATGTCACAAACCATGTATACTTCCTTGCGTCCATACATTCCTTCATCCTTCTCTTCACCTTCCTTTCTCCCTCCTGCGACCCTCTTTTCTTCCCTTCCTCTTGAACGAGAATCCCTTTCCACTTCAGAAAATCTTATCTATGCTGCTGAGGAAGGTATTACCAATAAACTACTACGATACTAACCACACCTATCACAATGCCAAACTTGCAGGTTTTGGAAGTTACTCCTTCAAGTAATTTCCTTCTTTATTGAGTAATTTTCTACTTTTTTTTTTTCTTTCTATTTATGCTGCTTCTCTTCTTTTCTAGAAATATTTCCATCAAACCTACCTTATTTATATAATCTCACTTAAAGTAGGAAGCACCTTTTATATAATTCTACGCTTTGCAATTGTCATATGTCTCATATGATTTAAAACATCTGTCATGCTGTACTATATTATCTTTATTTCCACTGTACTATATTATCTTTATTTCCATGGTTTCCTTTTCTGAGTCTTGATAATTCATGACCTATCGCTCTGTCAACTTCTTATAAAAGGTTAACGTAAGCATTATGAAATTACCCATGGATATGTTTGTATTGTGGTTCCCCTACATACTTCTGAAATACTTTAGTAGCATTTATAATAGTATCAGCCGCTCATTGTCCAAACTAGTCATCCAGAAGTATGCCTAACTACTTTCCTAATTAACAAATCAATAATTAGATAAAAATTCCTTCTGTCTTGGTTAGCAACAGCACTTCAAATGCTGGTTTCAACCCTAAAGTTAAGGCGTTTCCCAGAATGGGGACAATATGCTGAGCCATATCCCTGCTGCCATGGGCAGGAGTCTGTGTTGTTCTTTCCTCAGTCAGATAGCTGTCTCTCTCTAAGACCTGCCATTTCTTTTGTTTCTTCCTTCAGACTCTCTAGACTTCTTTTTTGGGTTGTATTACTCTTTCATATCACTCTCTAACATAAGATTGCTTCTTTTTCTGGAGAAACAGAAAATGTCCATGAGATACTGTGACTTTGAAACTGGTTTTCTAATAATAATATTGCATTGCAGAGAATAATAGTCTTATAAACACAGTCATTTGAGGATCAGGTATAGTCCATATCAGTACAAAATAAAAGCACTCTGCTCCCCTTCTCTCTATAACATACAGTCTGGGCAGCAGGAGCCAGGCTGCCACATACTATGTAGACAGACGAATGATTGACAGTGCTCAGAACCCCACAGCATATTTTTGAGTTGATCACCTCAAAAACTAGAGCAAAGCAAAGCAATTCATTTCCTCTTTTTTTTTTTTTTTTTTTTCTTACAGTCCGCTCCCACAGGGTATTTTGGAGGTAGCAGTAGAGGGTTTCAGTAAAATCAACCAACAGGGATTTCTGTTCAGATTGTGGCTGCTTATAAGCTTCTCTGAATACTAAAGCAGTTAGCAAGGTTTGGATAGAAAATTAGAATAGAAAGCAAAGGAACACCAGCTGCTAACTGAGAAAAGTGCAAGAAACTGGAACTGGCACTTAATTATCTTTGAGACCTCTACTACTCTGTCAAATCCAGCTAAAATCAATAGATTCAAAAGCTACAGGAACGGGGAACAGTCATACACATGCACAGACTAACACACGCACAGACCTTCCTCCCATAGTGAACATTGCTACAAAGCCAATTTGGCTTATGTGTGCAAGGGGTGTTCCATGCTGCTCAAAGGGACAGCACACACAGTGATGAGTGGCCACATCTGTGTGAAGCAGTAAGGATGTTCACTAGCATTGAGGCACAACTCATTTGTAGTCTGGACACTGCATGGCTGCTTTGCAGTGCTTTCAGAAGCGCACACAATCACAAAGAAGTTAAAGGAAACAAAGTCAAAGGTTATTCCATGCAAATGTTCCACTGTTTATTGGACTGCTCAGAAGGAAATATGGCTCCATAAGGCACACCTGTTTCCTCAGTGCTCTGTAGGCTGGAACAGATACCTATCTCGAACCAACGGTAAGTGCTGTCAGCTTGTTCTCTGTGGTACCTCAAAGAATGGCATCTCGGCAGGTTATGTTTTGCCTTGGACAGACCTTAGAACAGCAAAACACTCAACCCCAAGATATTGGTGGACTGGGTGAAATTGTGGAAAAAGACAGAAATAATTTGGAAGGACTGAACAGTGTAGATTTCATGTATAAGACAAGATAGTTACAAGGGCTATAATGGGAGGAAGACAGATGGAAACAGTCTTCGTTTAACAGTTCTCCAAAGGCCTGATCAAGAACTGGACTTTTTGAAATCATGTCTAACAGTTCAAAATCTGACACATTACCATTCCTCTCCTGAAAATATTTTTTTATCAAATCTACATATATAGATGTATGTATGCATGCATGCATGCATGCGCGTATATTTTGCCAGCTTAAATTTAGTCTGAGTTTAAAATAATCCTTTCAATTTTATCTCTAACTTCATACATAAAGGATTAGATTGACCTGGGTCTAGATCTTCAGAGAATTTTTCTTTCCTTTTCCACCTATACAAAAGAGAAATTTCTAGTTTCTCCCTCCTGGTGTATTCTTCTCTCACTCTTTCGTTTTAAAAAGATTTCCCTTTCTGAATGTTTCCTCCCTGATATTTAAGGCACAAATCATCTCATAAGCATCTCTAATTAGCCCCAACAGTGATGATGATAATGGTGATGTCAGTCTTTCATGCTTATCCCGTTGTCCATTTTCCTGCACACTGGAATGTGATTTCTAGTGCATGTCAACAGACAGTTTAAAAAGTATCTGAAGTCTCCTATTCAAAACAAGACTATACTATGGGTGATGAGCTACTAATGTCCATCTTAACGGTTCATCCAGTAGCCAAGCAATTGATCACTTCAAACTATTTATTTTGAATCACCACCATGACTCCTGACTGCATTTTATTAAAGCAAGGCTCTTTTGTGAGCTGACTCAAGGATAGACAGGCCAATTTGTCTAACTACTCATCCATGGGAAAAATCCTGAGATGAGAAATAAAGTATATGATATGGCAAAAGAAGCATAACCTTCAATCTGAGAAAGACATTGAGCATATTTCAAAGGGATCTTCGATACAAATTAACAAATGTAGATTTTATTTTGATTTTTCGAAAAGTGCTTTCTGCTGTTTAAAATTAAAAGTTGGTTTCGGTTTTTTTTTTTTTTTTCTGAATTCGGCCTCTTCTGCTTTACTTTCACCATGACAGATGCCATAAGCTGGGTGTGGAAGGGTGCAGAGTGGAGATAATCTTTCCTAGAAGTGAGAAATTATTCAAGAGGCAGCAAAGGAGGACTAGAACTCTTTTAGTAGATAGGCAATTGGATACTTCTACAGCAAAGGGAGAAGACAGAAACAGAGTCATCCTAAATCTTGTCCCAATACAGGTCTCCAGGTGATATCAAAAATTCTATGACTGTAACTCTGTAAATCATTTGGGTAAATCATTTTTTACAAGATTCCTGGAATGTACTGGGGATAACTTCCTGACACAGCTGGTGAAAAAGCCAAGGAGGGAAGGTGTCCTGCTGGATCTGTTGTTTGTAAACAAGGAAGGTCTTGTGGGGGATGTGATGGTTGGAAGCTGTCTGGGGAACAGTGACCATGAAATCACAGAGCTTTCGATTCTGGGAGAATCAAGGAGGGGGTTAACAAAACTGCTACCTTGGACTTCCGGAGGGTGGACTTTGGGCTTTTCAGGAGCCTGGTTGACAAAGTCCCCTGGGAGGCAGTCCTCCAGGGCAAAGGAGCCCAGGAAGCCTGGATGTTTTTCAGGAAAGAA